>JANLJB010031090.1:27467-49030 GCA_026212285.1 Bursera cuneata | reverse complement strand
GTTACGATTAAACAATTATATATATATATAAATGGGTCTTGACTGAGTCTTCATCAGCAAATCGCGCCTTTCCAGATCACGAGTTCTAGTTATCAGCCAAACATGCCAAAATCAAATCAAGTTTTACAGTTTCTTTTCTTTCCGAAAAAATTTTCTTGGCGGCCGTGGACCGTTGATAGTTTGTCACCAAAATCACTTATCATTCTCTTTATGGAAAATGCTTGTGGAAATCTTCTTGCGTCACAAAATTATTCGCAAATGCAATGATATAAGAAGTTACATTCTTTGATCTGAATCAATTCATCTATCTATTCCTAATTGAATTTAACAAGAGTGGTGTCTGTCCGTAATGTCTTACCTAAAAAGCTTGAAAAATACAAGATACAATACGTTACAAGTAATTTCATAATTTTATTGAACTCCAACAATATTCGACAATAAATCTTTGAATAAAATCAATATATAGCAGAAATTGCTTTGTATAATAAATTAGATGAATAACAAAAATTTAACACCTAATCAGAGTTTTGTATAACATTAATCAATTGGAGGTTCAATAATATTTGATTTGTTAATAACAGTATATTATACCATCTAAGTCTTAAGTGTATGTTTGTTTATCTGTCTCACTCAAAACCGATGGTGTCGCACCGAAGACTTTCTCGTCCGAGAAGAATATTATTATTTTTGACATTTAAACCCCCTCTTACACGCTACAAACAGGCTAGCCAACCTAGTCTTTAGGAGGCTGAGGCACCTGGTGCGGTGTCATACTGATCACTGATACGGCAACCGAAGAGACCCTCCAAAGGATTCTTAAATCTCATTCCCATCTCTTCTTCTATGCCTTCAATTTTCTTCAGAAACATTTCACCGAACACCCATGTGCAGATCAAAACGCAGCACAGACGTAGTCACACCTAAACACTCCAAACCACGCACCTCTCGTTCCTCTTTCGTCTCCAACTCCAGGTCCTCCTCTTCAGGAGCTTACCCTTCTTCAATCAACTTCCCTAGCAAAGAAGATTACACTTCCAGTTCCCTTTTCAATTTCTCCTCCAAATCCTCCACTGCTAGTGCCAGCGCAACTTCTCTTACAAGTCTCAGGGAATCTTTGCCCGAGAATCCTCACATTTACAACTTTTCCGAGATCTGTTCCGCCACCAACAACTTCGTGGACAAGAAGTTCAGCTCATCTTCTTGGCGGTCAACTCTCCGGGGCAGAGAGGTGATTATCTTTCAACGAAAATTACGGCGTTCTTTGGAATTGCAGGAGTTATGCGAGCGGTTATCTGTGATTTGTCGTAGCCATCATAGCAGCTTGATCAAGCTTCTGGGTGCTTCGGTTTCTGGGAATTATATATATCTTGTTTATGAATATGTGACAGGAGCAAACCTTGCAGATTGTCTTAGAAATCCCAGAAATCCGAATTTTACGGTTCTGTCCTCGTGGCTGTCACGCATGCAGGTTGCTGCTGATCTTGCTCATGGTCTTGATTATATTCACCATTTTTCTGGTCTCAATACGAATGTTATTCATAACCGTATCAAAAGTTCGAGTATTGTAGTTACTGAACAAGAGTCTGACTCTAAGCTTTTATGCGCAAAGTTTTGTCATTTTGGAACTGCTGAATTGTGCGGTGAAATGATGAGAAATAAAGATGGTAAAGTGAATAAAATTGAGGGGAGTAGAGGGTATATGGCTCCGGAGTTTCAGCTTTCTGGGGTTGCTACACAAAAGTGTGATGTGTATGCTTTTGGTGTGGTGATCTTGGAGCTGTTGTCAGGGGAGGAGGCGTTGAGGTTTGCTGTTGATGAGGAGAGTGGTGGATATAACAGGATTAGTGTTATTGAAAGAGCAAGGGAGGCTGCCGTTGGTGGTGCTGGCGGCGTGAGGAGGTGGGCGGACAGGAGGTTGAGGGACTCGTATCCAGTGGAGGTGACAGAGAAGATGGTGTTGCTGGGGTTGCAGTGTGTGGATGAGGACCCAGAGAAAAGGCCGGATATGAGCCATGTGACAGCTTTGGTTTCTAAGTTGTATTTGGAATCCAAGACTTGGGCTGAGAGTTTTGGTTTGCCTACCGATTTTTCAGTATCAATGGCGCCTAGATGAGGGTAATTTTGTTACTAAATCTACTTAACTTTACATTTAAAATACCGCAAAAGAAATTCTGATTTTTGAGTGGTCTCTAACCCTTGTTTATATTCTTTCAAATCAATTTTTGGCTATTAGATAGCTTGGCTCATATGGGATTTTTATTCTTTTCCAATGAAACAGATATCCTCTGTTTTACTTAGTCATTTAATTACTGTTCTGTTGATATTTATAAATTGTAGAGTTAAGTTCCATGGATGGAACTTCTGGATTTGTATTGTGAATAATATACTAGCAGGATTCAGAAAAAAAAAATTTTTCTCTCTCTTTAGTAATTTCTTTGATTAATTAATACTTGCAATTTATCGTTTTTACTTGTTACTGGAGATTCAATCAATAGTTTGATTAATAGTTATTTGTGTTCACAAGTCTGAAGAATGCTTATGATTAATACATTTGTTCACAACTATAGTTTAATTGTCCTGTGAATTTAGTTGAGCCACTTCAATTTGTCAGAGTTTACTTATGTAGAAAACAAAGTTTCAAAGATTTTGTTATAAAGTGCTGGGATTGAGGTTGGCGGTTTAGGCCTGCTATTATTGAAGGGTGGCATCATGTTAATGCAAGAAGTAGTTAAACTTAATATAATTATGAAGTAAAATGGAGATTATAAGTTCTTTTGGTTCTCAGCAAACCAGGCACCAAATACTCTAGAAGAAGAAAAATAAACAGGCAGATACTGCATAATCTTGCTTGTGTTTTTAGTTGTGTGTGATGATTAAAACAGGTAGTACAAACCAGCATTCTGTCAAAGAGCTGGCGCAGGCCATATGCGGCTTTCTCTCCCTTATCTCACCTTTGAATAATGGAGAGTACTGGCCACATTCTGCTCCACTATGACAACTCAAATGTAATCAAATTTCGACTTTCATGCAATGATACATTATGTAATGATTCTCTTATTAATAACTCAATACTAATATTCATGGTTTACCTCCCTGTTTCTTTGTAATTCCTTGGTGACATTAAAATGGAACCTCAGTTTGATTTGCCGATGTTGAAGAAGATTGGGTCTCTATGTAACATTGTGAGCAACAAGAACTTTTGTCATCGATTACTGCTGCTGCTCAACTGTCCAAAACCTTAAAGCTTTTTACTGTTACAAGTTGAAGTAGACAAGCTGGTGATGTATGATTGATAAAGTAATATATTAAGTGATTTCACATTACACCAATAAGATTTAAATAATTTATTTAGAAGAATAATCTCATTATAATGGACAGATAAATTATCAACGAGAGTTTTGTTATAAGAAAATAATAAGATAAATTTTTTAAAATTAAATGGGAGTATGTTTGATATTTTAAAAATTATAAAAATTAAAAAAGAACTTTTCTAAAAAGCCTCAATTTTGGGCTATTTCCAGGAGACATAAAACAATTTTTGTAATAATTTATAAGTTATTTTTAGATTACAATCAAACAATTAAAAAAAATGTGATATAGAGCTTCTAATATTTAAAAAAAAAATTATGAACGCTCTAAGTGACATGAAGAGAAATTTGAAAGAGTTTTTAGTATTAATTTTTTTTACCAATAAATAAATCGAGGTAAACATAATCTAACAAACCAATTAGGTTATTGTTGCTTTGGAACGATATAGGTTTGGAGCCTTGTGAAACTCGTGTATGCATGGGCGTATCTTCAGGATACCCAGAACAGAACATCGGCAAGGTAATGAATCATGGCGGCTAGAGTGATGCAGATCAAACTATTCCTCTCTTTCTTTTCTCGTAACCACCTTAAACCTTCTCCTTTCAAAGGTATATACATAGAATAAGTGAAAAATTATGAATGTTTCCTAGTTTATTGTGAATCGCAATAGTGTTGTTTCGATTTTTCTTTCAGTGAGTGTACAGGATGCGTCTGACTAATTTTGACAATAAAATTGCTAGTTGAGCCAAATGATTTAAAATCATTTCTTGAGCTGTTTGTTTGAAGACCTCATCTTGGAGATCTGCTTTAGGAATTAAATTAAACGCTTTGAGACTGACCAAGAGTTTGCAATGTTTTTAATTAGTCGGAAACTTTCCTTACCCATCCATGACTATTAGGATATCAAAAACATGTTTACTCATTTTTGGTGCTTCGATTTTAATGCTTATGTTATACAAAAAAATTAGGGCAACTGTGAAGTTCTAGAATTTTAGTGAATGGACGAATTGAAGACGTTATTTTGAGTCTGACCATTGTTTTGTATTGATGGTAAAGTAAATTTAGCTTTTTGCTCATTTAAGATTGAATTTCAAGCCACCCTCACCTAGTTTTCATTCGACAAGGTGCAGTACTAGGATGTTGAGACCTATAAGGAGCTAATATCTGAAAGATTTAAATTGAACAAGAAGACTTGATAGAACGCTTAGGTCGTTCGATTGATTTAACTAACACAGATACTCTTCTGTCTCTCATACTTTGCACATGCATTAAACTGTTTTTGAATGCTGACCTTCTGGTGGTTGATTTCACCCTGATGTTGACATAGTCTTTTGCATACTGTGGCAGAATCCTCCAGGCAGTTGTTTCCTTCTGCAAGTGCACTCTTTAGCAGAAATGAATATCATAGAAGAGGACTTAAAACAGTAACAAATCCAAACAGCCTGGTTGATGAGGATTCGGAAAATCATGAGGCTGGCAGTTTGAAGCCCTCTAATGACAGTTTTGATGTAAGGCACACTGCTATTTCCAACTTGAAGACATCCCCAAGACATGATCTTGCCATGATATTTACTTGCAAGGTCTGTGAAACAAGATCTGTGAAGACAGTTTGTCGTGAATCTTATGAGAAAGGGGTGGTGGTGGCAAGATGTGGTGGGTGTAATAATTTACACCTGATTGCAGATCATCTTGGGTGGTTCGGAAAACCAGGAAACATTGAGGAGTTCCTTGCCGCTCGTGGGGAAGAAGTGAAAAAAGGTTCTGTTGATACACTGAATCTAACACTTGAAGATTTAGCTGGGAAGGAAGGTTTAAAAAACTAAATTCCATCTACTTGTAAAAAGATTTTGGAAATGCCCGTTATAGTTTAGTCAGTCTTTTGTTTTGTTTCAAATATGAATTTCGTGTTTTCCTTGGAATAATGAAATTACAGGATATTTGGATTCTCTTTTCGACGAGGTTTACTTTTGACAGTTGATTCAGCAGCTATCAGTTAAGAATCCTCATGTTTTGAATGTTTAGATTAAGCATAATACCAATCACTTCATTACTATTGAGATGATGAAAACGTAGGAAAATTCTAAAATGCACATATAATTGACATAATGTGTTTGTGACATGGTTTGGCTCGTTTCAAAATTTTCAAAATTGGATCTTCAGGGCAGGTTGGACTGTATGCTATCTCGGTACAATAGATCATGCCTATTAACATGATAAGTTAAATCTGAAGTACAAAAGCAAATAGAAGAAACTCTCCTAACCTGCTTCTTTCTATGAAACTTTATTTACATATTGTATATTGAGTCGTTAATATAGCTTCTAAAAGTTTTGCCAACAAGTGAATTAGGTGTTGGTAGGAAAGCTCAAAGGAGAATTGATACGCGACAATTCTTTCTAACCCATTTGGTAAATTAGTTGTTTACTTTAGGTGAAAGTGTGTCTCTTCACAAACAAAATCGATTTATGAGTCCAAGCAATTATTTTTTTAATTTTCAATGCATCCAAAAACGATATGACTATGTCAGATTTTTATCTTAACAAGGCCCCTAACTTCTTTAATCTGTTATTAACTAAGCACACAACAAGAATTTGCCCCAAGGTTTGCTCTAAAATCAAGCAGAATCATATCAGAAAATGTCAGCTACCTTCATAAAATTAACGACATGGTCAAACTGTTAGATTAATGGAGGCTTCTTATGTCTTGATAATTTTAGTATGAGATTAAGAGAGATCAAATAATAATTATTATTATTGACCATAATAATAAGAAAAGACTGTAAAGCACACCAAAACGTAAATGGGCTTTTTTATGGGCTTGTGGATCGGGGCTAATTCTTATCCAATAGTATACGTTATGTTACGGTTGCACTTGTAGCTAAACTTTATACAGTCAGAACCGAAGACATATAACTCTTATTCTGGTGTTGGTGAAATTCTCAGAACAAAGAAAGGGCGAAACATGGCAACGACTTCCTGTTGTCCTGTTCCTTCAACTTCTTCTTCTTCTTCTTTATTTTCACTTCGCAGAAACTTTGCTTTCAAAAGAAACTTGAACTCCTTGTCGTTTGTGGGTTTGCTCTCATACTCTCCCAAAACCGACACACTCTGCACTGGTTTTATCTCTGTTTCCTTCAAGCAAAAGCGTCCCAGGACCACACTTCAAGGTAAATTTTTTTGGGTTGATTATCTTTAATTTGTCATTTCGTTGATGGGTTTTGCTCTTTGGTTTTGTTAATGAATTGAGTCTGGTCTGTTTTTATTTTTCTGAGTTATTTTCTTATTTGTTGTTAACATCAATATCGGTGAATTTAGGATTTGATATTTCCTTTTCAATACTGGCTCAGTTTCTTTCCTTTTTCTTTACATTTATCCTGAAATCCTGTATTGATGATCATCTTACACTCCTCTTTCTTGTAAATATGAACTGAAGTGAATGGATGTTCTTTCTTATAGCTGCAAGTTTATTTCTAATTTAATAGGAGGCAGTAACAGTTAATAAATTAAAATGTAGTTGCAAGGATGATGCTTGGATTTAGGGAAAGAAATCCCTGTTAGAATGAGGCTATATGTTGGATTTCTTGGGGCGCTGATGGAGTGTATTAAAAATGATTATTTTTTATATCTTGTTTCATTGCAGTGCGATCAGTGGCTGCTCCTTCAGAAGTTGTTGCTGACTTTGATGAAATGGTGTCTGGGACCCAACGGAAGTATTACATGTTAGGTGGGAAAGGAGGTGTAGGCAAGACGAGTTGTGCTGCTTCCCTGGCTGTAAAATTTGCAAATAATGGGCACCCCACTTTAGTAGTTTCAACTGATCCTGCACATTCTCTGAGTGATTCTTTTGCTCAGGTTTAATCCTTTTTTACATTTTTGGTTTGCTTACAGTAGAACTCAACTAGGTGCATTTTGTGTCTGTGCTCACTTGGGTGTGCTTATTTTTGCTAGGATTTGACTGGAGGACAACTAGTACCAGTGGAGGGACCTGATTCTCCTCTTTTTGCTCTTGAGGTTTGTGAGAATGCCTTCTCGTATGATTGTTTACTAGCTGCTCCTTCGATTCTTTTATGGTTCTGTTGTCCCATTTAATGCAAGAGGTAACTGTTACGAAAATAAAATATAAAAATAACTATCTTGTATCATTTTATACGCTGGTGTTGTTGGTTTGTATCTTAGTAAATTACAATTAGAGTTTTACCTCAGATAAACCCTGAGAAGGCTAGGGAAGAATTTCGCAGTGTAACTCAGAAAGATGGTGGATCAGGTGTCAAGGATTTAATGGATGGCATGGGTCTTGGTATGCTTGTAGAGCAGGTAAATCTGTCTGCTGTTGTTGGAATTTCAACTTGAGATGACAATGTCTTCTATTATTGTACTTGCACTTTTTTCTTTTCTGTTATCAATGGTCTCAATAGCTGCACCTTTGATCTGGGATTGTCTCTGATTTTTTGTCTTTTGATTGCTTGTCCACCTTTTGGTTGTCAAAGTTAGGAGAACTAAAACTAGGAGAGCTATTGGACACACCTCCTCCTGGGTTGGATGAAGCTATTGCTATTTCCAAAGTACGTAATATCTGTTCTGCTTAATTGCTACTTATGTTGCCTATGGCATAGTTTCAAATTTCTTATTGATCGTATGACCTCTGGCCAGGTGATGCAATTCCTTGAATCACAGGAATATAATATGTTCACTCGAATAGTTTTTGATACTGCACCCACGGTGAGCAGAACCACCATATTTCATGGAATTTCATTTTGTAAATTAATGTACTAAGCTTAATGGTTGTTCTTTACAGGGCCATACTTTGCGACTTTTGTCTTTGCCAGACTTCTTGGATGCTTCGATAGGCAAGATATTGAAGGTAGGAATGCTAACTTAGACTTGTTGATATCAGTCGTCAATGGTGTTAGCTGCTTTGCATTATTGATTAGATCTTAGTTTCATTCATTTGTGTTACAGCTTAAACAGAAACTAGCTTCAGCCACTTCAGCAATAAAATCTGTGTTTGGGCAAGAAGGAACCCAACAGAATTCTGTATGTCTCATGTTGTTGGGAGCCAGTATTAGACTCTTTTAATGTGATAGTTATTCTAACTGTCTCATTTGTTAACAATTCAGGCTGACAAATTGGAGCAATTAAGGGAGAGGATGGTAAAAGTGCGTGAGCTTTTTCGTGATACAGATTCCACAGAGTTTGTGATAGTAACAATTCCCACGGTAATTATATTTGGAGTTACATTTTAGCGCTGGTATATGCCTTTTTTTTTATGGGTGTATTTGCTGGCTTCTGTAACTCCTTTTTGTGTTAAACTTCAAGTTTTAAATGAATTTTATTTATTTGGTGGATACATGCATACTTTTGTTCCTTTGCTTTTTGGTCTGCTGCTTAGTTATTTACTTTGTCTAAAGTTTTGTTGTACTGTTCTCTCTAATTTAACCTGATTTTGTATCCAAATATGTGCTTTGGCTTGATTTGCCTGCTCACCAGGCTTGACCTGAATTATTGTATCTAATTGGGTTATTCTGGATGATCTCTTAATTTTCTTATAAATAAGTTATTCACATCTGTTTACTTGTTTAAAGGTGATGGCCGTCAGTGAGTCATCGAGGTTGCATGCCTCGTTGAAGAAGGAGAACGTTCCTGTCAAGAGGCTTATTGTTAATCAAATTCTTCCCCCTTCTGCCTCAGACTGCAAATTTTGTGCAATGAAAAGGAAGGTATTGATCTGTTTGCTTTAACATTGTTGGGATATAAATATTTAATAATATCATGGGCCAATCGGTAAACTTTTGATTGTTAAGCTGTTGACTGCTAGAAGATTTTAAACTGTGATTTTATGATGCAAGAAGCTTTTTGCATGCTGAACTTTCTGTATTATCATTTCTTAATGTGGAATTGGCAACATCAGTCCATTATTGTTTCCAGAAGAGATGAATAGGCGACCTCCAATTCTATATATTCTATGACCAAATCCCATTGTGTCAAACACATAGTGAGAGTAAACTGATATTGCGTGTATATACATGTTTAAATATTTTAGGATCAGATGCGTGCTCTTGATATGATCCAGAGTGATCCGGAACTCTCCAGCTTGATAATGGTCCAAGCACCCTTAGTTGATGTCGAGATTAGAGGTGTTCCTGCTCTTAGATTCTTGGGGGACATTATATGGAAGTGACTCTCTGTTCAATGATTTCAGAGGTGATGAGGTAACATTTCTCTTATTACCTTTCAGTAGCCTTTATTTCACCTCTTAAAACCTAGTTACGTTTAGATATTGGTCGAACTGAATCGAATAAATTAGAGGTTGGTTACTTTTCTTAATAAAGAACTCTTCACAATGAGCTTAGTTCCGATAACCCTTTTTTAACATGCTTGTGTGACTTTGTAGGTATGTCTTGTTATTTATCAAGCAGTTCAAGGATAAAAATTCAACAAAACCTTTGCCTCCAGTTCTAGGCAGCCTGAGGCAGGAAATCGAGGCTGGCTATGGAGTAGAACATACAAAAGAAGTTTTTATTTTTTTCTTTCTTTTTCTCCACCAATCCCTTAAATTTTCATTGTTCCTTAAAATTTTCCCCTGATGAACATGAATATGTAGTTGGTGAGGTTTCGCAAAGTTGCTTCATGCTGTAAGTTTGTAAAAGGTTACTGCCTCAGGGGATGACATACAGCAAGGCAAAGTTCATTATACAAGTACGACTCAAAACTCCCACTTTCAGTCTGATAGTTAAGTTGCATTTGAATTCTCTATACATAAGTAGGTTTCTTAATCACTCATTAAACCTTAGGAAACTTCAATCAATCAAATACTTCTCTTTCAATGAAGTATTTACAATTGTCTGTACTGAGTTAACTTCTTTAATAAGATAGTTATAATTAGGACTTCACACTTTCATATTAAAATCTTAAATCTATTTTCTACTGTACATATCATAAGTAAACATAAGATTTGTAAATCCACATTCAGTTGGACTCTGAATTTTCTTATGAAAGAGATAGAATAAGTAGTGGGAGATCAAAATTTGAAATGGAAACTGAGGTCGAATTAATTGTAAATAAAGTTTAAACGTGATCCTGTGGGGACTGCAAAGGAAATAGTTTCAACTTGGAAATCACTTCAATCCTCTCACTATTGTTGAGCAGAGTGGGAACTAGAAGAAAGCAATGTCAGGCATTTTTGTACCATCCGCATCGGTCTTATGTACAAAAGAATGCAAAATTAGTAGCATTACAGAGACAATGATGTCTCTCAACCAAAAACATTGGTTTACTGAACAAATTAAAGTATGACGCCAACAAATTGTTAAAAATACATCTGGAATTTCATTATACAACTGGGTTTTCTACATGCACTTCCTTGAAGACAAATAAACAACGGGATAAATAACTAAACCTAGACAACAAGCTTCCTATGTCTAAACATGTGCTGTTAAAAAGCTACAGTATACATGATTTTTCTTTATGTACTTTCTTGTCCTACTTCAACCCAGATACAACTCAAAACTCACAGTTATCGGAAGGAACGGTCTCTTGAATGAAATTCTGCTTTTGTACATTAAGAATTGAATAGCAAAAGAATTGTAATTTGAAGTCTGAAACTCATTTCTTTTGGAAGATCAACATACCAAAGAATGCTATGACACGGCTAGCTGCTCCAGTGAGGAGAAGGATGACTATACAAAGAATCCATTGGTTAAGATTATAACCACTCTTCAGTAGTAAACCACATCGAGTAATCAGCCACACTCCATGGTACCTGTTGTCAAAATGACGATTAGTTCCATGATCATTGGATGGAATCTGCAGTTTTATAAGAAATATATTTTAGGCATTTTCCATAATGTACTAACTGATCAGTAGTGGTTTTCAATATCAGGAATCGGATACCAGTACGAAACTAATCCTGAACATATGTAAACTAGACAGCCATATATTCAGCAAGGTTTGTCCTTTATCGATGTTTATCCCAGACACAAATCCTGAATGGCTGCCAGGCATGATATAAGTCACAACCCATTTTCAATAATGGTATGATAATTTGACGGGACGATACACAGCACCAGGTTTTAGTACAAGACGATATGGTCCATCAAATCTAAGAAAACCCATTTAAGATATGGGTTGCATTAAAATCTGGAATTTAATTATAAATTAGATTACCAAGGGCTTGAGCAGCATGAAATGCAATAAACACAAGCCTTGGTCAAGCAGCACGAGCTTGGGTCCAGATGTCTAAACCCTCTAACCAAGGTTTACTAGCACTTAAACTACTATATCGGTGTCCAAATATTTACCTGGCTCAACCTATCCGTAGGATTCTATTCGGGGGAGTGGAACATGTTGCATAAATTTGTACAAAATCTTATGCAGGGAAAAGCTAGTGCTGTCATACCTTTCAGCATTCGCAATCACAAATGCTTGCAAAGCCCACTTTGGGTAGCACAACTTGGCTATATTCTTTACAGTTTCACTATCAGTTGTTCGTGTTGCAACAAGTGTTAAGACCACCGGAAGAAGAACAGACCACTGGAAGAAACAGTAGCTTGTCAGTCCAAATAAGATGATATTGAAACTTCAAATTGGTAAGGAGACAACATTTCTACCACTCACCAGCTGGGCTGAGCCTGGTTCAAAGAAGATGGCCAGTGCATAGGCTATACCAGTTGCACAATAAACAAGGCAGAGCAAAACAATGTAATTATCCGTAAAAGAAGATCTTGGGTTGGTGAAAGAATAGAACATAGAGAGATAAACCACGGGCTTGATCACTGTATTAAAATGATCAATTGTATCCTTGGCAAGGAAATAAGCTAAGGTGCTCATGCCAGAGGCACTCTCTCGCCAGTGTTGTAATTTGTCCAGAGAAAATGTTCTCAAAGCTGCTATTTTGCATAGAAGAGCTGTAAAGAGGAATATATTACAGTAAGGAGGATAGTTTTGTGCATATAAACATTGTATGCAATTATTTGCTCTAGCAATCCAATCGACCTATCAAATACAAATTTGGAATCGCTACTGATTGTTGCTATCTTTATACTTAATATTAATAGAGTTAACTGAAGATAAAAGAAAAGCAAAGTTCATCCAATCTTCTGAAACATTTGCATAACAAAACATAAAGAAACTGAGATTCTCAACTTACAAACTGCAATAATGGTATATGTATAACCGGGTGCCCCGAAGTTTTCATCACTTGCTTTAGTCAGTGATCCTAAACAGGCTCCAGCGAGAAATAAGATCAAATAATCAACTGCTTGTATTTTGGCTTCCCTTAGTCGCTGCTTACTAACCCTGAAATAGCAAGTATCAAGCATTGTTATCATTGTAATAAATATGAAAATTGAATCAAAACTATCAGTGGATAAGTAACGCAAATGAAAAGATCACATTTCCACTCGCTGGGCCTTTTACTGCAAGTTATAAAGCAAATTTTGGTACATAATGCATTCAGCATTATGGAAGCAAAAAGAATTTCATGTAATTGACATGAATTCCTTGTTTAATTCATGGTGATAATATGGAAGCAATGGCGATGACAGCAATTCATAGAGATGGCATAAAATTCATGGAATCTACTCATTCTAGTCTAAAGCTTACAAATAAGTAACATATTTCCGAAACAGTAAGTGTTGAAAACATGAAGTACATTTACCATTTGAAAAACATATTATACTGAAGTCACCGGAAAATGCAGCAAAATAAATGGTTATTTACCTTCCAAGGAAGTATCTGTATTGCTGGAATACACCTGGAGTTCTCCGGTTTGATAAATCCTTAGACTTTAAGAAATTGAGTCGGATCTTATCCCGATGCAACTCCACATTACCTCTCATATCCTGCCATAATTCTCCGGCAAAAGACTTATCCTCCAATTCAGCAGCAGGATTTAAATCCACTGGGGACATAACAAGTCCGGCAGCATTTCGCTGCATATCAGAGGGCACTGGGTACCCATTATGAAGCATCCATCTGACAGGAAGCTCTTCATATTTCACATTTGAGCTTGCACTTGGTGCCACTATACCCTCCAAAATGTCAATGAAGTAATCTGGAGGATTAACACGCTCTGGGACAATAATTCCAAGACCTGCAAAGTATTCTTCAACTTTCTTCACTGAACCATGATAGACAGTAAGGCCACCTTTTGCCAGAAGTACTAAATCATCAAACATTCTGAACAAGGCATAGCTGCACCAGAATTTTAATCCATTACATGATAGGAAAAGAAATTCAGTTTCTGAGTAACCAGACTCATACTAAAAAATCTTGAAATGATTTTCTAAACCAAGGTTATAGATATTCAGAATATGCTAAGCCTGTAAAAGTCCACGAAGGATGCAATAGTAGGCCTCAAGTAATTTGGTTGATACTTCGATACGAGGACTTGCATGTTTTATTGGTTTAGGACACAAAACTAATCACACGAGTTACTAATAAATGTTTCCAATCTTTTCATCAATTCATGGTATTCTGTAGTCCATTGATGTAAGCTGTGTGCAATGTTTTGGGTCTCTTAAATATCCTTAGGCATCATGCAAAATATTTGTTTCATAATTGCTGATATTTCTTGACTGTACTTTCACATAGAGGATATGTTAACAAGGCATCAAGCATACACTTGTCATTAATGATATCAAATAGATGCACTAGTAAAATGCCTAATATGTCTTCTTCATCCCCAAGATTTACGAGTTTCCTTGAAACAATTAACCTTTTTTTTTTTTAATATTGCGTTCTTTAATCTTTATTTTTTTACTGCCACACATTTTCTCATTATTACGTTTATAAAGTTTGTGAAGGTTTTAATGCCAAATTACCAGTAGTGCGATAATAACTTATAGTGCTAATTCCTAAGATGTTCACAAGCCAATCCTCCCATCCAGTAAACAATAAACATTTAAATAAGATATCAAAGTAGCACAAAGCAAATTGAAACTTAAAAATGAACGATCCACAAGAAACCAAAAGTTGCTTGTGATCAGAAAAAGCTACCTTGGTTGGTGAACCACCATGCAGATGTTTACTCCTTCAAGAGCCTCACGTCGAAGTGCTCTAAGAAGCAGCTGAGATGATGCACTGTCCAAGCCAGATGTGGGTTCATCTAAGAGCAAAAGTGAAGGTTCCATGACCATTTCTAATCCAACATTTACTCGCTTCCTCTGGCCCCCAGAGATGCCTCGCTTTTCTACTGTTCCAACCAAGGAATCCCGCACTGTTTGAAGCCCCAAGGACTCAATAACTCTTTCAACAACTAAAACTTTGTCTGCTTTTGCCAGGCCAGAAGATAATCTTCAATAAACAGAAGTTCATTAAGTACAGAGGAACTGATAGAAAAATCAGCATGCAGAAACTGAAAGTTAAGAAGTTGCATGGCAGAGGAGAGCCACTCAAGCAATAATTCTAGTTTCAAGCATATGACTTCTGACAGTGGCAACTTCATCCAAAATTTGACCAGTAGAACATTTCAGAGGAAGCTGTGGCAAGACTAAAACCCATTATATGACTAGGGCACACTTTATGAATGTGGTTTTACTCAATTGTGCAGCATTAGAAATTAAGTTTTCAAGGGACTAGAACCCAAAGTATGAAAAAATTTGAGTGACATATCAGAGAAAATAAAGGAAGCCAGTTCACTAAATTTTCTATCTCTTTACTTGACATGCAATATCTCGTAAGGAGGATTGGACGATCTTTAGAAGTTTGGAGGACCAAGACGACTATCAAATCCATCCCCCTTCTCCTTGTGCTAATTTACCACCAAAACTAGGTTGCATTTTCAGTCTATAAATTTTTTCACTAGAAAAACTCAGCAATTCTTTCAAAAGTAATGTCTACTTTTTCTAAGTTATTTTGGAGTTAATATTCCTATATAAACTTAAGATTTCCATGAAATTTTCTGTTGTCACCGTGCAACCTACATAGACTCTAGAAAATCACTTGGTAGTCTTGGACTTCTTTTTACTTATGGATGGCAATTTATCATCCACAGGAAAGTGATGGCATATTTTAAGGATGCCAACATTTCATGGAATCTGAGGTGAGAGAGAGAGAAAGATGAAATGAAGTCAAATATATAAAAATTTTGTTGGAATGTGGAAGGAGTTAAAAGTAGCTTACCTGCAATGAGCATTAAACCAGAAATTCTCTTCGACTGTCAAATTTCCATGCACAATATCATCTTGTGGTACAAAACCAATAATTTTCTTGTACGAGTGGATTGGTTCATTCTTTCCATTTATAAGAATTAAACCAGTTGTCTTGCATGTAATTGCTTTTCCAGCCAGAGCAGATAGAAACGTTGTTTTTCCAGCCCCTGATGGACCCATGACAGCGGTGATGCGACCAGGGTTAATTTTTCCCGTGACACATCTCAATATATGTTTATTTTTTCTTTTTAAAGTAAGGGTAAGGTCTTTGAAAGAAAGCTCAATTAGAGGCCTTTTCCTCACTTCAGTGTTGGTAGCCATTGAAACTACTCCTGAGAAGGTGAGATCCTTGTTTTCTTGCTGTAGAGCTTTCTCTTTTTCAAGTTGAGTATATGCGTACTTAAAAATTTGGCTGCGAGTAGTCATATCTTTCCCATTAGACATATGCCCTTTTCTTTTGGTATCTTCAATTTCTAAACTGAGATGCTCATAACTATCTGGGTGATCTTCTATTTCATGGATCATATGCATGACATCAATGGATTCTTTTTTCTTTCCACTTGATGCAAATGGTGGCAGAGATGCACTTGAAGTGCTTGAATACGAAGAAGGACACAAATCTTCATGTGTATCAGATTTATCTTGGTCCAAAATCTTAAGCTTCTCCGGATTTTGGATGGATTTCTTGCGAGAAAATGTGCGTGATAAATGAGCTTGCAATCCGCTTGCATGCCTTTTAGCAGCATCTTTTGCAGCTTTCCACCTTTGAAGTGCTTTTGCTGTCTCCCTTGCACTTTTTGCTGCTGCTTCCCTGGATTTAGCTAGCCTCCTTTCCCGTGTGGTAAGAACTTGGTCAAAACAGTTGTAAATGATGAGTAGCAGAGTACTCAGAGCAGCCTGCACAAGCAATGAAGAACGTCTATTTAGATCAGAACAGTGACACCAAGAGATAAGCATGCATATTTATAGTGTGCCAGAGAATAAAGTGATATATATAGTACATGGAAGTCATTAGATTGTAAAACCTGAAATCAAGATAAATTCTAAGATGTTTCTGGAACCGGGGCATGCAAGTGGGAAAGTTTTTTTCACATGAGCAGTTAATGACGAGGAGCCATCAAGCCAGCCAAGATAAAATTAGTAAGTCTATTGTTTCTCAGAAGAAAGTCAACAACTTACTATAAGCATAATTCCGTATGCATGGACATTTTGATTAGAAGCATTGGCACCACATGAAGTCAGCTTGAAGCAGCCTGTGGAAATTACCAAATCCAAAATATACGAACATGTTACAAAATTGCTAGTGCATAAATTCTGAGAATTGACCAGTTTCTGATGAAAACTAAGGAAATAATTTTACATACACGCATGAATCAGCAGTTGTTACTAAGTATCTCCTATAATGAAAAACTTTATCTCAAAAAAAATAAATATATACTTACGGTTCTCAGATGTAGAACCCATCCTGCAGTAATGTCTGAAAATTGCATAAAAGGTTCAATAGGATTAGAAAATGAACGTGAAAGCAGTCAGGAGCTATCAAATTGTAATAAAGGTACACAACAAAATACAGAAATGCAAAAGTATCCCAAGTTTCTCATAAGATCCTGATGAATAAAAAGGCTACGACTAGCGAAATATTTAAACAAGTTTGTGAGAGACAAAGTGTTAGGGAAAAAATTTATACCCATTACTGCAATTTTGTCTATTTACTGCCGTTGGGCAATATGATCCTGCCGGACAAAATATCTCAGTACTGCTAGCAACATCAGCCCATATATTTGCACCACCACAATTATGGTTCTTTCCTGCTGGCAGTTGGTAAGTATATCTGCAGAAACATACAAATATATAATCATTCACAATCAAGGATTTTATGATAAAGCATATATTAAGCAATTATCTCAACTTACGGTTCGCATATGCCAGTCGTCTCATTGAGTGTTGCAAGAGGGCAATAAGAACCTAGTGGGCAAGCTTCATGAACACAACACATACAACAAGAGTGAATGAGAAAAACGTTGAAACCAAAACACCATCAGACACATCCTATATCTAGGATGTAGTCAAGAAAGGAAGAAAAATAAGAAGAGTATACAGATTTTAGCAGGTAATGCTTTTAGGGTAAAAGTACTGCAAAATAGCATTTGGAGATCCTAGAAATGAACCTATCAGTTACTAAGAAACAAAATATTTAAAGGATTCCCCGACACTTACGTATCATGCATGTAAGACCACGTGGACAGAAGAAACCCTCACAACAAGGCTGACAGTCATTAGTTCTTGCAGGAATTTCCTGTGAGTTTTCAAGGTCAACATCCCGTAGGCCAACACTACATGCCCATCCTGGCTCACAACCAGAAAGCCACGCAGTTAAATTACAGTTCCGGTTAGGTTTCAAATGATTGGTGCTCGCTGACTTTTTAGAGAAACTATCAAAGTAGAATTTCATTTCTGCTGCTGTACACAAGCGCTGCGTCATATCTGCTCATGAACCAGTCAGAATCACAATAACATGTTAGAACAGATAATTATTCATATTCACTTGTAACTCAATCTCTCAAATTCACAATGTCAACTACTCAAAGTCCGTCATACACAGATAGGGGAATCAAGAGGAGACAATTGCTCCCAAGATCCTCAAATTCTCTTGTGAAGATACAATCCTCACCATCCCAAGGCCATAGAAGGGAGAAAAGTGCAAATTCCACCCTCCACTGGGAACCATGTTCCAGAAATGAAAGCTTCCCATAAGCCCCATTTTCTAGTGAGATAACATGCATTGCTATCAGTGAACTTCTATATAATTCTCCACAACTATGAATGACATTTTTTTTAGTAGTATGTACAATATTTACAAATTAGTGATAATCTGATATAAATTATTAATCTGGTCCCTTGCCCCTCCAAACTAAAGAGGTCAACAACACGAATCGTTCAGCTCCCTATGCTCTATCTGGAGTTTAGTAACCCATAAAGTCCAACATACTTTCAATACTAAGCAAATTTTCATTACGATGGATACTTGAAGAACAATTCTGAGCTTCAAATTTACTTCTATTTCCTGCATTAATTGATCAATCAAATGGGATAACATTTTTCCCCTCTCAAGTTACCTCTCGTTTTCAGAATGCAATTAGTCAGGAAGTCCAAATTGGATGAAAAATTAAATGCTCTGTCCCAATCAGATTTCCTGAAACAATAAAACAAGCCTCAAATTTGAACCGCGTTCCACTAAAATCCAAATATAAAAATTCAGAAGTTTAAAACAAGACTAACCTGAGATTTAAAATTAAAATAACATGGAATGAAAAGTTGCATACTCAAATTTACATCAATAAAAATTCAGCCAATGCAGAAAAAACTACTCAAGTGAACCTAATCCTAAAATCATTTTGATTCTGGAATACCCAGAAGTCGAAGCAACAAATGCAAAGCATGAAACATTCAATTGATGGTTTTTCCTTTTCTCAATGTTCACTCCAAGCAAACAGAAGCTAAATCAAAAGGCAATAACTCACGGGTCCTTAACACAGAAACTGTACTGGTTGCCTATATTCTGGCTGAGAACTTCCGTAAGATTCGAAATCCTGCTGTAAACCATCTGCGTGATAAGCGGGCGAACTGCAGGGTTGTCAATCTGGCTATAGTCGCTGACGTCTTGACAATGCACGAAACATACTAAGCTCAAAAATATAACGACCCAGTTGAGACCAGAGGGAGACTTCAACGTTTTAAGTTTGCTCAAGCTCATATCTGTCAGCTTTAAGCAGGATTCAACGCAAACTTAGAGGCAGAAAGAAAGAATGAATGAGTACAATGAATACAAGTTTGAGCTGCAACCCATATGGAAATGAAAGAAGTTTAAGGTAGCGCTTGTATAAAGACTTGGCAAAATAGAAGGCGTGCGCAAACCACAAAGACGCTAATGTTGAAGAGATCAAGCCTCATGTCGTTTAGAAGGTCAAAATTCAGTTTTTTATGTTTTTCAGCTGCAAGATAGTTGATTGAGGAAGAGATGTGCAAAGTGGGACCCGGTCAACAAAAGACAGGACCACATCCACGTCCAAGCGACTTAGCGAACGCCGGCTTTGTACTGCAGATTCGGACCAAAGTTAATAAAAGCTATCCTAAACTATAAAAGATTCGTGTTTGAGTCCTGCTGTCTGCTTCGACGGAGTTTGGGAGTCACCGCATATTTAATGAAAAACTGAAACAAAACGATCCATTCAGGTTTGCTCAAAGAAAAGACGATCTCTGTTGACTTGATGAAAACAAAATTATCAAGGATTTTGCTACGTTTTCTTTAGATTGAATAAAACTACACTATATAGTTCTCCAATTCCATAGCGTGCATGCGCGTATGTACAGGTACAATATTTTGTAAAGAATAATGCAGTTTCCCAATAAATTTTTTTTTTTAAATATTTTCTAGAATTTTTTTCACTCTAAATTCTAGTTATACCAACCCTTAGAAGATACTAATCAAATTTATCCGAGACATAATTTAGAAATATAATTATTTTTTAAATAAAAAAAAAATCTTCTGAAAACTTTGTCGACATTTCATTGTCACACAACCAAATAGTAGAAATCTCTCTTTGGAATTGGAGGGGAAATGACATTACCACTATCAACCCAATGCTCGTTCTAGTATTCACTTCTTGTTACTTTTGAAGTTGATACCAAGTGAAAAGTTCATGTTAGTAGACACGATTCTAGTAAGATAAAAAATTACCTTGAAACAAAGATGGATATCAGGCAGAGGATGGCGATCCCACTATATATATATATATATATATATATAATTACTATTTATTCATTTCAAGAATTCAGATTATCCCTGTCTTCGACTTAAATTCAATTTATGAATGATATGTCTATCATTGTATCCAATCCGTTCGCGAAACAATTCTTTTTTTTTTTTTTTGGTCAAGATTACCGTGGAGTAAGGGGACATCAGTTTTGACTATTAGATTATAATTAAGCAATAATTCTCTATAAATTTATTGATCGATGTATGACTAGTACAAGTTGTGAACATTAGCAACTTAGAAAAGGCTTCAAATGGCCTTGTATCAATGTGCTTCATTTAAGATTTCTTTTTTTATAGTTAGGTGGCTCATACTTTTCGTTGACTAGTTCAATTTTTGTTTATGCATGCCAACAACATTACTAGCTCCAGTGATAATAAACTACCAACGTTGATGCGGACACAGGTGGGCCGGGCGGAGCCATGGCGCAGCCAACATTTGTTTTAAAAAAATAATATTTTTTTTTTAAATTTATATAACAAAAATTAAATCTTTTAACAAAAAATTTTTTCATACAAAATTATACAATTCATTAAAAAAATCTAATAGTTAATAATTGAGATTTATAATAAAAAAATTATGTTTAATAATATCAATTCATCAACCATCTTTAACTGTTCGATTTTATGAATAAATGATTATAAATTTGTATAAAAAATTTATTCTTTTATTTAAAATATTAATAATGTTATGGGTACAAAATCTATATCCCAACTGTAATATCGTATCAAGTGAGTGGTAAGATAAATTTATAAAATTTTTTATTTTCATATATTCACTTTACCATCTATATGATACCACATCAGTTGGAATAAAGACTTTGTACCTATAGCATTGCTCCTAAAATATTACAATCATTAACTTTAGTTGAACATAGTTTATTTATACACGTACTTTTTATAATATTTGTCAATTTATAAAAATAATAAATAAGTTATAATCAAACCAGAATCTACGAATATGCATGCAATTCATAGCATTAAAGTCATATGGTCTCAACGGAGAAAGTTATTTAAATCATATAAATTGATATCAATTTAACTTTGACATAAATAATTTGATGGTCAATCTTTCTTAAGGATGTAGAACAAAGAGAGGATTGGTATTATCTTTTACGTCTTGTTTTCTACATGCATTATCATTTATTATATTATAAAAATAGAACCTAACACGATTGCAAAGTAGATGGATTAAGTTTCTATATTATCAATAGCTTTCAACTTGATATTTTTGTAATCAATCCACCTTAACTTGAATAATATAGCTTTAGTTTATTTAAGTTCATTAAAAAAAA
>JANLJB010031090.1:0-27413 GCA_026212285.1 Bursera cuneata | reverse complement strand
TGAAAGTCATATATGACAGCTAGCTGTATATATAATTAAGGTACTGTATTCCAATTTTCAACTACCCTTTCAAAATATATGTACAAGTACACATAAATTATGTCATTAGAAGATTACATGTTCATACAAAAAAAAAAACTTTGACTCAGTCGTTACACATGTAAACGTAAAGTAGTAGTTTCAATTATAATCTTTTAAGGTATATTTTTTCAATAAATAATGATGTACGTATACACTGACAAGACGAGGAAAAGAGCAATTGCCTTCTTTCCTGTTTCTTCGACTTGACGGTGAGACAATACCAAATCCCAAGGGCCCAATGAACACAAGAAGTCATGTAACCGGCCCAATGAAGGTGAGCTATGGAGTTTTCCTCTACGAACCCATCAGTGGTGGGCTTCCTTTGGACATGCGTCGCCCTAAGAAGGAGCAAAAACGCTTGGAATGGGTCAAAGACATACCTGGGTGATGTGAATAAGTTCGCATCCCAAAACTTGAAGGCAGGTAATCGCACAAGTCTGCAAAAAGACTTGCTAACACTGCCCAACTCGCGTCCTGAAACGAGTCAGAGTCTTGGACGTGGTAAACCGAATTGTGAAGGGAACAGAAACTTGAGCCTCATTAACACCCACCAAGAGCTTACAACAATGATATTACTTAATTGTTACAAACGAGTTATCGATGATATTGCTTCATAAGAGAATTGTTGTTCAACAGCTAAAAACTGAGTCTTAAAGAAGCTACAACAATTTTTGGTAACATGGGTTTTTGAAGCTGGCGTATTGGATGGAAAATCCGCATTCTAACAAGACAAAGAAATCGGATTCTCTTTTCGACATATTAAGTTACAGCGTTGTAATTATTTGTGCATTATTGATAATATGAGCTGTACACATCAACAAATTATCTCAATCATTGATTGATCTAAGAATTTCTTGGTAGTTTGGTCGGGCATTTATTTCTACACGACTTGTTCAAGTTGTACCTCCAACACATAAATCTCTTTCACAAGCATCACATCAATTACCATTACTATAACTAATCCATTACTACTTCGAGTAAATCCTAATAATTAATTAATATCGCATAATTAAGCTTAACAACTTCTATATTTTTATTATTGAAATAAAATGAATTCATATGTTCGAGAACCTCCAAAAATGGTCGATATAGCATGTAAGGCTAGTTATGAACATCCAAAGTTGTTGCCTATATGACTTGAGTTGAGTTTATATTATAAACTGGCCTCAACTTTCATGCTCATACCATCGAAATTCACAGTGAAGTTTCTATATCATTATAGAATCATGACACCTTCGCTTCCTCATTCTCTGTCGTTGACTTCTACTTATTTTTAATTTATAGAAAATGGATCACTGAATACAGCCATCACATCTACATAATATTTAAGCTATGTTAATGGCTTCCAACTTTCAACTACCCTTTCAAAATATATACACGTATACATATAGATGAATGTATACTTGGATAAAATATTTCACTTTGAAAATGACTCATTCTTTACCTATATTTATTACAAACATTAACTTTAAATTAAAATTGTTCAAAGTATATTCATTCAATAATCTAATATGCTATTATAAGTTAAGGGGAAATAAAAGAATAACATAAATTAGAGTTTTGTTGAAAGTTAATTATTTTTTAAAAATTTAGATATTATGATATATATAATATATCTATAGAATTTTTTATTAACAGACTAATATTGAATCCCACAGAAACAAGAGTTGGATAAGGTTAAAAGGAAATGTTATTTTTTTTTTTTTAAAGTGTATGTAAATAAAATTTAAGTACGTAAAGACAAGCAACGGGAGAGACCCGTTCAAACAAGAGGGTTGTATTCTCGTGTGGAGAGCGTTGGCTATAGCGATCCTTTTGAAGAAGGCAAAAGCAATCTTTTTTACTCGGTTATCGCTTTCACAAGCATAGATTCAGGGACCCCTTTTCACACTTTTGGCTATCTTCTTTCTGGGGCTGTGTTTACTCACTCAAATCTGTCTCTTTTTAAATAAATTAATGATGAGGTTTTTGGTTGTTGAGCTAGAAACCAGCTGCCTTGTATTGACTTGCTTTAGATCATGGGGAGCTCGTTCTTCTGTCCTTGGATTCTATCAATCTCGTATCCCTTTTTTGGATTCTGAATTCCTGTTTACGTGTCCTCATTTCAATAATACCTGTAAACCTGTTACTTATTTGCCGCTCAATCAATGCAATTCTAGAGTTAAACACAACATCACATAACAGGTGTGTCATTTCTTCTTTTTATTTTTTCAATTCTTTCCAAAGACAAAAATTTCTTTTAAGTTTCCAGGAATTTTGGATTCTGGTTTCTCTTGAAGTTCAGAAAGTTGAGATCTTGTAAAGGCTAGAATATGTGAGATTTTCTTTCACTTTAATCATGGATGTGGGTTCAACGGATGGTAGTCTCAGTTATTTCAGAAGTTTGGTATGGAAATGCCTTGCTTTATGAAAAGGGTTTTGCTGCAAAAGAATTAATGATTGCTTGTTTTGAGTTGGTCAGTCAGTTATGGATACTTTTTGTTGAAATTAAAAAGAAGCAGAAACGGTAACGGAAACAAAAACAAATGTTGGTTTCGAATTGTAGCTTAAGGGGCTATATTGATCTATTTGATTTCTCCTAAATGCTATCTGGGATGAAAGTTTGACCTTTGATAGTGAATTTGATGCTTAAATTTTCTTCTTGTAAGTTTTTCTCATATCTGCGATAGTTGACTTGCGCTTGTTGAATATATGAGAAGAGAATTTCTGTAGTCTTTGTTAGTGAATGTTTTCAAAGGTGTTTGATTTCTGGTGTTGTTTTAATCCTCATTCAGTTGTGAATAGGCAGTGAAGCAAGCGGTCTCAGGAGGCCATGAAGTGTTTCTATTTCTACAACGGAGATAAAAATGATGAACCAAAGACTACGAAATCTATTTCAGTCCGCTCATCCACTTCCAGTAATTCTATGTCAACTGATCGTGACACGAGGAGATCTGGATCTGAGTTAAATTCTCAGAATGTCTCTGATCTCAGCACAGCATCTTCCACAAGGAACTCATTTGCTGTTTTGTCTCAAAGACAAAGTAATTTGAGAGTTTTCACTTTCTCAGAACTGAAGGCGGCAACAAAGAATTTCAGCAGGTCCCTCATGATTGGTGAAGGTGGATTTGGTGGTGTTTACAGGGGTGTGATCCGAAGCACAGAAGATTCACATAAAAAAATAGATATTGCTGTTAAACAACTGAGCAGAAGAGGCTTGCAGGCAAGCTTTTCCTTTCTAATTTTCCTTTTCTGACAATTTCTATTAATAAGAAGTTTCGCATGTTTAGCACCAAAGTAATTATTGAGATTTTCATACATCTAATTGGTTAGCAACATATACAAGCTAATTTGGACGGAATTTGGTTAGGAAAATGTTAGATCCAGATATCAGGCAAGCTCTCTCTCTCTCTCTCTCTCTTTTTGGGGTGAAATTAAGAATTTTATTGGGTGACAATATGTTAAGATTCTCAGATCCTTGCTGTTTGAAATTTGATTCATGATCAGCTACTTTTAATACATGGACTTTATTTCATGGCATTACTTTAGATTCTCAGATTTTGTTGTATAACTTCTGATCCACCTCCAGATTTTTTTGCATATTCTGTGGACTTATGATCCATTTTTGTACTTCCTTTTTTTTTCTTCACGAGCATCGATTTTCTGTTTCCTATGAGAAAAAAAGAAAAAAAAAAAATAGAAGTTATATGTGTGCCTTGTATTTGTGCCTCTTTTTTGCCGGAGAGATGGCTTGTTTTTCTTCCTTCACATAAACTGCAACGAGACTAAGAAAAGAAAAGCAACCAAAAAACCAGGAATAGATCACAGCTAAGTTAGCTTAGGAAATATTAGGTGATGAACTTTAAACAACTTGAGCAGATTGTTGTTCCTAACATATGATCAGAAATGACACTCAAGATGATTTATCATATCAAAATGGATGCATCTTATTGCTGGCTTCCAAGACATTTTCTTCAAACGTTACTTGACGTTCATGAGACCTGTTCCTGGTTTTTTCTGAACTGACACTTCAGTAAGTTAACATTCAGAGTCGGCTTCTTTTTAGATATATTCAAATGTCTCCAACCTCTTCTTTGCAGGGGCACAAGGAATGGGTAACAGAAGTAAATGTTTTAGGGGTAGTTGAACATCAAAATCTTGTCAAACTGGTGGGCTACTGTGCTGAGGATGATGAAAGAGGGATTCAGCGGCTGCTGATATATGAATATATGCCCAACCGAAGTGTGCAGGATCACTTGTCAAGTCGATTTCAGACAACTCTTCCTTGGGCCACAAGAGTGAAAATTGCTCAGGATGCTGCACGAGGACTAGCATACCTCCATGAAGGAATGGAATTTCAGGTAAAGTACATGTCTGTGATTTTGTTACTTCATTCTATTTGTGTTTGGTTGAGATGCTAATATGGATTTGCTTATGTTTTGATGCAATTAAGAAACCACATTCAAACGTGGGCTTGATGATCTGATCTGATCTGATCACAGACTATATCAACTGTCTAACTCCATGTATATGATCTTTTTTTTTTTCCTAAAATTTTTTTGGCACAGATTATCTTTAGAGATTTCAAGTCCTCAAACATACTTCTGGATGAGCACTGGAATGCAAAGTTATCAGACTTTGGGTTGGCTAGGCTGGGACCTTCAGATGGACTAAGTCATGTCTCGACTGCGGTATGGTTATATACTCAGGATAATGCTCCTTCCTTAATCATGCAAGCCATATTTTAATGATGTTGAACCAATTGGCTTTGCTCCTTTATATGCCTTAGTCAAGAATGCAAATCCTAACTCATAAGATAAAAATTAAATCTGTTGTAAATTATATTCTTTTGATGTTTTAAAGCATCAAGTTGGTACAAAATTTTCGTTTGAACCATGTGGCTTTTGTCTGTAATAGTGCATTCAAATTGATTGTGTAGTTTTATATATGCGGAACTTGTTTATCAATTTTAATTTTAATAATTAAGTTATTCTAGTTTTATGCCTTTTTGAAAATGAAAATTGCAAATTCTTCATGACATATATGTCCTTTAGGTATCAAGATCAGTTTGTAGAAGTTGAGAAACCAATATATCTGATTTTCAAACAGGTTGTTGGAACCATTGGATATGCAGCTCCTGAATACATTCAAACCGGGCGTCTCACATCTAAAAGTGATGTGTGGAGCTATGGTGTTTTCCTCTACGAACTCATCACTGGTAGGCGCCCTTTGGATAGGAATCGCCCCAAGAACGAGCAAAAACTTTTGGAATGGGTCAGGCCACACCTCACTGATTCAAAAAAGTTCACATTGATTTTAGACCCAAGGCTTGAAGGGAATTATTCTCTCAAATCTGCTCAAAAACTTGCTGCTGTAGCCAACCGGTGCTTGGCGCGACAGGCCAAGTCACGGCCCAAAATGAGTGAAGTCTTGGATATGGTGAACCGAATTGTGGAGGCAACAGAAATTGGCGCCCCCTTAACACCCATGAAGAGCTTGGCTTCAGAAGATACTTCTGAAAAATCGAGAAGAGAACGTTTAAAAAGAAGGTTTATGGATCTAATTACAGGAGAGAAAGGATGCTTATTTTGGCGACAATGGAGACCTAAGCTTGTGAGGACATGCTAAAAGACAGGGCAGCTAGTAACCGGAACCACGTAAAATTATTAGGATGAACTGGTTCATGTAACGGGGCTGCTCTTTTTGCTGAATGTGTACATCAGTTTGTGCTTCATGGATTGTGGAAAACGATTGTAAAGGTTTTCATCAAAGCAAATGAGTGCAGTGCACATATAGGCATTGCTTGCCTTGAGAAGTTTTTTATTGCTTCTTTACTTGACCTCTACGTGTTGCTTAGAGCTCTTGCAGGTTGATTGACTTTAATACTTTTTTAGCTTCTGTTTCCCGTTTCCCTCGACAAGGTGGTCATGAAAATTAGCATTATACAGATTATAACAACTCTCACATTGTATATTTATTTCTAAACCAACTTTTGAAGGATTTGATTGAATCAATAAATGTGCAAAAGACCCTTACAGAGATGGAGTAGAACAGTACTTCCACTTTCATGATGAGCTCAGTGCTTGAGTTTGACAATGATTGCACTAATGGTGAGTTGCGGCTTATCTTGTTTACATGAGCAAATGGAGTTTCACCTGCATTATTGAGTTGTATAATTAATAAGTTGACTGCAAAATTTTCAAAATATTACTCATCACAAATTGGAAATGTTGATGTGGGTTATTTGGCGATATGGAGAAGAGAAATCATAATATATGTAATATAATATAGAGTAGTATTAATATATGTTTATATTGGAAAATGTGTATTATCAGGATTATAATTATATTTTTATATATTTTTAATTAAAAAATAGAATTTTATAACATAATTAATTTAACATAATTTTAGAAATAAATTAATAATTAAATAAAATATACATATTTTTTAGATTTTAACATTTAGTTTTAGGATACATAATAATAATATTATATTAAAGAATGTTTTTGCGATATTAATTCAATAATTTGAGAAATATTATTTTTATGACTAAATAAAGATTGAAATGACATTACTTATAAGGATTCAGTGATTTGTTTCATAAAAATAGGAATATTCCTTTCTTTTCAGAGACATTTTGTAAAAATTGTCAGCAAGTCATTATGATAATTATTTTAAAAAATTTCTCAATAAATGTTTAAATACTGATAATGAAAAAATCAATGAAACTTTGTTCAGAAAAAAATAAAATATTTAATCAAATGGTGGAACAGTAGTTTTCCTCAACTAAATTATTAATCCCAAAACTTGTTTAAATATCTGTTAAGCCACTAACCTCGTACTAACCGTAACCGACCCGATAACCCCCAAAAGTCCTATACGTGTCGCAGAACAAAGCAAGCCACGTAAGGCTGCGGTGGTGGTCGATCGCACACGACACGCGTGGCATATCCATCTGGCTCGCCAAACAGAATTTCCAGAAAGGACGCCTAAATCGACGGCAACTTTATCGACTTTTTCATACGAACTTGCTCGACCTTTAACTCCCTCAACCTAACCCAAACTTCCTTCCTTCCTTCTTCGCTTTCCTTCGCCCTCACAATTTGGTTTCCATACTCACAGGTGCATTCTTCTTTTTTTTTTTTTTTTTTTTTTTAAAAAGATACTTTTTTTTTCTTGTATCTTTTTTAAAATTGAAATATTCCTAATTTTGATTGATGTTCAATTTTGTGGGTTAGGGTTTTGTCTTTCCTGTTTTTTATTTTTTTTTTGAAATTTATAGTTTTATTCACGTTTTTGTTGTAGTTGTTGTTGAAAATTTTATGGGGGAAGAAGGAGTACAATCTTTAGGGGATTGATAGGGTTGGCAAGTTGTTTGTTAAGAGAGTCGAGGACAAGATGGTAGATCCTGATGTCGCTCGATGGGGTCTTGATCGCCTTTTTGATGTATGTACTCTTTCTAATTCTGGTTCACAAAGTACTGTTACAAGGTATGATAGAGATTTGAGTCAAGTTGGGTATATCAGAGAAGGTTATTGTCGAGTAGAACATGCCAATGTTGAGAGTGATGAGGTCATTGCACATGCCTATCAAGAGGAACTTTCACGAGTTGCTGCTGCCGAAGCATCTGGCTCTGTCAATCCCTATCAAGCATCGATTCTTGCGCAGCATTGGAGTGGTCCCTCACAGAGATACTATAGTTCTGGTGGTGGGAAATTCTTCAGAATTTGATTCATTCATTGTTCTGTTTTGTCATTATTTTCGGATTTGATGCGATACCTTGATTATTATGTTTAGGGTCTGAGAATGACCAGGGAGCAGCAAATTGTTCTGGCGAAAATGGAGAACAGTCATATGATTCTAGTAAACTGGTGGAGACGGATGACGAGATTAAGGAGGTGAAGGTGGAGACAGATGATGATGAGAGCCCTGGGGAATTCCTAGCTCAATTGTTAGACATGGAACACGAGTCTTCCATTCTTGATATTGAAGTGGAGAAGAGGTTGAATCAGATGGTCCCTGTTGCTGTAAGTATTGTTTGTATATTTTTGAATGATTTTTTTTATGATTACAATCATATTCGCTCAACATCCTTGCCAGAATTTTTTATTTTTATAATTATATATTTTTTTATTGTTTGCACACTAGTAGATACTTCTCGTATTAGGTATTTCCTTTTGATCATTAGGTTAATATTGAGTGACTTTTCATTAAGTTTACAAAAGAAAGCGTGTTACTATGTATTATTGGTCTTGGGCACATGAATATGTTGGACACTTTGAGACATTTTCATCTGGATTTTATGCGGAGTTCTGGTATTTGTATTTTTATGAGTTAGTCTTTTAGTTATTTTGATGCTTTTGGAAGTTAATATTCACTTAATTCATTGTTATCGGGGCTTCATTCTCATTTTTACTGGAGGAATTAGTACGAATTATTCATTTTTAGTCTCTTTTTTTCTACGAAGCAAAAATTGATTTATTGGAATTTTATACGTCTTCTTTTCCTCATTTGTTTTATCCAGCACGTTCCCAAGATTAATGGAGAAATACCTACAGATGATGAAGAGATATCAGATCATCAAAGGCTACTTGACAGGTCTTGGACCTATGTTTTCCATATTAATTAGATACCGTCTTTCGCTATATTTTTTATAATAGTTATTGGTTTATAACATGTTTATGGAGTTCACTTCTTGTTATTGGAACTATGCAAAACAAATGTAGGTAGTAAATTTGAAGGCTTTTTAAGTTTGTGTTATGAAATTCGTAGTAGTGTTCAAATAAAGTCTCGGCGATTCAAATATATAGCAATATTACAACTGGCGAGATTGATATATGGGGAGATAGCGATGTAGCAGCTTCATGGCAATTGTCTTATTAGATTGATTTCTGTTGTTATAAGTTGGTCTGAGCTGTACATTTCTTTTTCTTTTTTCAGGTTGCAGTTATACGATCTGATAGAAAATAAAATGCAAGGAGATGGTAACTGTCAGGTTGGTTCTTTAAACTTCTAGGTTTGATACTTAATAAACTAAAGTTATAATATTCTGCATCTTTTCTTTTGCGTGCATTATGAAAGAATTTTCTCTGAGGCTTATTGATTATAAGACTTAGGATCTTGTCTAATTTATATTGTGATCTAATATCACGCCTTCACCAATTATCTTCCTGTGGCTGAACTTTCTCATTTGCATTCTGCACTGTATTCTTGATGGTTGTCAATTGTTACCTTCAGAACAAAACTTTAACTTTTTATAATTGTAACTGTGGCTTTTAGTAGTTTATCATGTATAAGATATATATATATATATATATTTAACTCATTTAATGAACATACATAGTGAATTATGTATTTGTGGTAGTTTTGCTGAACTGTGATTCACTTATGTTTTCTGGCATCTAAAATTTTAGTGCTGTGGCCGTCAGACAAGTAACAGAAAGTTAAAAAGTTGTGATACTTGAAATGCTTCATATAATAGGTCTATGTGTTCCCTCTTCTAGCACCTTGAATGTCCACATTAGTTGCAAATGTGCACAAGTAATAATATCTCCTAATTTTATTTGCTCTTGTTTCTTCTGAGGTTTGTGTAAAATTCACTTTTTAGGTTGGTGAGTGGTAAGACCATAATCCTTAAGAATACCCGCAGATTTATCATGGTTAGAGAAGTCTTTTGCTTCCATTTTCTGGTCGATCTTGTGATAGGAAAATCTGATTGAACCAAACCAAACTTTTTAAATTTATGTGCCCAAAGTCAAAAAAGCAACTTATATATATTTTGGGTCAAGTATATCATTTTGATGTTTGTTTATGTCTGTTGCTAGCATTAGATCTTAATTAATTTTAGTTGTTCCAACATTAACTTGAGACGTCTTACTAGTTTCTTATATTTTTCTCAGTTTCGTTCATTATCAGATCAACTATATCGTTCTCCTCAACACCACAAGTTTGTAAGGGAACAAATTATCAATCAGGTCAGTCTAGAGTCTGGTTTAGTAAATGATATGTTATTGATGCTGTCATGTTCATGTTGCTCAAATTAATGCTAGTGCTCTCTCTCTCTCTTTCTCTATGTTGATTTCATCAGCTTCAGTTTCATCCACAAATTTATGAGGGTTATGTTCCGATGGCTTATTGTGACTACTTGAAGAAAATGAGCAAGTTATTACTTTCACCATTTTTTTTTTTGGTACTTAGTCTTTACTGTAATAGTTTTGTGCTTATACTTTCGATGGTGATGAAATAGGTCCGGTGAATGGGGTGATCATGTGACATTGCAGGCTGCTGCAGATTGGGTATGATTAACTACCACATCTTTCTAATTTCTATGCTTCTTTTAACATCTGAAGATATTTTAGGAGTTTGAATTATTATTTTTTTTAGGATCCTTTGTAAATCATAATTCATGTGTTTCCTCTAGTTGTATTTGTGATGGGAGAGTTATGGAAGTTACCAAAGAGCAAGAATATATTGATTGGGGTCTATGAAATTAATATTTAAAACCTGCAATTAGAAGTTTGGTTTTTTATGTTTGGTTTACTGCTATATGGAAGAATTTTTTGATGATGTTGATGCTTTAGTAGTTCAATGTATTTTATAGCCTGGTTTCTTAAGTACTCAAATTGTGGATGAAGTGGAGTACTTATATATTGTTGTGTGATCATTAAAACCTTTAACTTTGAAATGAGAATTTGTGAGACAATTGTAAGGCTAGCAACTGATATTCATTGACCGCTCTTGAGTGTTATCAACATCAGTTAAATGAAAGATCTTTTATAACTAAATGCCTTTTTACTTTATAATTGCAGTATGGTGTCAAGATATTTGTGTTAACTTCGTTTAAGGATACATGCTATATTGAGATCATTCCACGTGAGTTGAAATCTAAACGAGGTAAGAAGTTTAAAAGATATTATTTTTTATGGATTTTTCTTTTCTTATTATTCAAGATACTGGTGCAACTTGTATAATGAGTGCTACTGGAGAGATTATTCTGAGCATATCTTTACTACTGATTAAATACTGAAAATACGCCACACCAGTATAAATAGATCTTTTGTACTCGATGATATGTTGAAAAATATAAGTTCTAGTCCCAACACCATGGTTGTGGTGTGACCTTCAGTCTTCCACTGTATTACATTGAATCAAATTTGTAGACTAGTAGTTCAGCTTTTCATTTTCTAGCATTATGTGATGTACACTGAAAATGCTAAGTAGGAATCTACAATTTGTCCTTTTGCAGTTATCTTCTTGAGTTTTTGGGCAGAAGTGCACTATAATTCGATATATCCAGTAGGAGGTAAGCGTAGTATATGGAAATGTCTGGTATTATTAATCTACCTGGAGCCTTCAACTTCTTTTTCTCCCAATCAGGATTTTCGATGTGACTCATCTTTCTGTTCTAGTGGTATCAAATATTTGATTATGAAACTTTACCCATTCCTGTTACACTTCTAATCTGTTTTGGTGTTGAAGTACTAAGGAGTTAGCTCATAACATAATCATTCACGTTCCAGATCTTTAGAAATTTAAGAACAAGAAACTTCAATTATTTTTACTTGAAACCCCCTGTTTTCTCATTTCATGTCATTAAGCAATATTTTGAGTTGTTGAACTCCTTTTTCTCCATTCCTTTTGTGTCAGACATTGATAGATATTATAGTGACTTTACTAAGTTGGGCAATCATAGCTCATTCTTTTTCGCTGTATTTTACACTCAGAACTGCCTTCGTCGGAAAATAAGAAGAAGAAGTGGTGGTGGGTGTTTTGAAGCTAAAATGGATGGTGATGGTTGCGTAGTAAATTTATTTCTGAAGTTCTGTATGAATTCTTTCATGGCTTTCGGCATTTGGCTTGGTTCTGCGGTTTGATGTATGTAGAAGAGAATACTGTGGATACTGGCTCCAACTGTTGGCCACTGCTTCTAGTACCTTGCTTTCACTTTCTTTTGTACATGTCATTTTCTTAGATTCGGTTCTGATTCATTCTATTTTGTATATATTCTTTCAACATTTTATAGTTTACAGAGTCGCGAGTAGCTTACTTCATCTTATTGATTCATTTCTAGGCTTTTTGTGATTGTATATAAACTTACAGGCATTTTTTTAATATATTTCTTTATACAATATACCACAATTTTTGTTTTTTGTCATTACTTTTCTCATTAGAAAAATTAAGCATTTGTATATGTATTCATGATGCGTCCTATTGGTATCAATTAATAATCCCCTGGCAACTTCTCTGATGAGTGAGTGCTTAGATATCAAAATACCAAAAGATAAACTGAATGGAAATTATGGCTGTGAAGGTTTCATCATTGTGACTCTGCGAAAGGGCAGACAACTGAAGACAAAATGTGAAAAGGCTTGGGATTACAAAAGTGGTTTTCTTATTCTGAGATTTGACAATTCCTTCTTGTTGGAATTTCCTTTATGGTTGTAACATCAACATATTTAAAAAACGATGACAAGCATCTGCGTAAGTGATTTGCTGAAAGTCTTAAGGTGATTTTAGTGATTAACCTTGAACCTTGGCCTTTTGTATTCAACTAGTTCAAAGAAAAGAATACAGGTTTTTTCGGATATTATTTGCCAAACATTCTACGTGTAGAATTATAAAACTACAGGAAAGAGAGAAAAATGGGGAAGTGTTATATTATTTCCGGGGTAAATACATAGACATCCCCAAAGTTTAGTCTAAGTAATATATTCACCCATGTTATTCATAAAATAACATAAAGATCCCTATTTTGATATTTTAAGTAACATTAAGACCCCATTTTCATGTTCAAGACCCCCATATTTTCCAATTCTGAGGGTGTCTATGTTACTTTATAAATAAAAAGGGTGAGTTTGTTATTTAGACTAAACCTTGGGGGTGTTTATGTATTTACCCCTATTATTTTCCCTCTGCTATTGGCTTGTTCTTGTGACGAACCGGGTTTTTTTTGTTTTGTTATTTTCGTTAAGAGTGGAAACGGTGTCGCATCCCCATAGGCCATAACTTCGATCCTAGAACCTCCCCGGTGCCCCGAAATCTGCTAATCAGAATTTCTTCAAGAAAAATCCTAGCCCATGTTATTCGAAAATACCTCCTTCAAAACCCTAAAAACCCTACTAGTCAATTCCAAAAATCCAATCTTTAATACCTTTATAATACAACTCCAAGTAAAGCCACTACCTTTCACGTACACTCAAAAGCACAGCTATGTAAACGTCTACATGAAATGGAAGCAAGACTCCTACTTTGACTCAATTGAGCAAATCCACAAGTCCTTAGAGCTCAAACCCATAATTGCTTTGAAGAATATCATCACCCAGGAGCCCTCTGGTTCCATTCCCATCTCTGCTGTTTCAAAGAGAGGACTCCAGTTTGATATACATATTAAAGTTGCTAGGTTTTTGAGACAATACCCTTCATTGTTTGAAGAGTTCACTGGGCCTTCGTATAATTTGCCATGGTTTAGGTTGACCAAAGAAGCCGTTGAGCTTGATAGAGAGGAGAGGAAGGTGTATGAGGAGTGTAGAGAGGATTTGAGAGAGAGGCTGAAGAGGTTTGTTTTGTTGAGTAAAGATAAAGTTTTGCCTTTGAAGATTGTTAAAGGGATGGAATGGTATTTGGGGTTGCCCAGTGACTTTTTGGTGCACCCAGAGGTGAATCTTGATGGTTCTTTTAGGTTTGTTGAAATGGAAGATGGATTGAAGGGATTGGCTGTTGAGACTGAGGGAAAGAGAGTGATGTCTGTGTTGCAAAGTAATGCAATGAAGAGAGGAATGTATTTTGGAGAACCAACGGAGCTTCTTGAGTTTCCCCTTTTTCCTTCTAAGGGTTTGAGGCTGAGGAGGAAGATTGAGGATTGGTTAAACGAGTTTCAAAAGGTTACTTATGTATCACCATATGAGGACTATTTACATTTGGATACTACCAGTGATGTAGCTGAGAAAAGGGTTGTGGGATTTCTTCATGAGTTGCTTAGTCTTTTTGTTGAGCATTCTGCTGAGAGGAAGAAGCTTTTGTGCCTCAAGAAGTATTTTGGGTTGCCACAGAAGGTGCACAGGGCGTTTGAGAGGCACCCCCATATTTTTTATTTGTCTTTTAGGAACAAGACTTGTACTGCTATTCTTAAAGAGGCTTTCCTTGACAAGTCTGCAATAGAGGAGCATCCATTGTCGAAGGTGAGAAAAAAGTATATCAAGTTGATGAGGCAGTCAGATGTGATATTGAAGAATAAGAGGTTGAAAAATGGGTTTGTTGATCGAGGGAGGACGGAGAAGGCTTTGGATTTGAATTATGAGGATGAAGACAGAGGGAAAGATGGCTGAATGTTCTGTGCAAATGATATTTCAGTTGTATGGAAGTTGAAGTTTCGCATTATATGGCCTAATAGAAGTGTGATGGAGTTCTCAAGCAAACTAATCAGGGCTCAAAGTTGGTTATTGCGAGGCTTGACAACTCAATCTTGCAATTTCTACCAACAGAAACCAACCCGTACAGCAAGAGTGCAAGTTAGGACTGGATCAATCAGATGCTGATATTCGGCTTTCCTCCCTAGCCCTTAGCTCAAAGCAATTGTTTCGGCTCCATCAGAAATAGTCAGAATGACCATTTTGGAGTCGGGGTTTGGTGGTAGTAATAGTAGCTCAACTCTTCGGTTAGAAATTAGGTTTGTAAGTTATCCTCTCCCGATAACTAAATACTGAAAGGTTATCTTATGTGATCGATTGAGAAGTATTCAGCTATGGACAATTGATAATTGAAAGGAGAAGAGAAATTAATTATGTATATTATCTTGCCGTGTTTCGATTAAAAACAAACTGATACCGAGGAGAATGTACAACAATTAAAAGCCTAATGTTTTGTAATTTACATATCCATGTCTTCTATGAGATTCATTAAGAAGTACATGTAACCTATTTCAACTTCCCCAGAGCCTCTGGTAGTGCAGCAAAGACTGACTGAACTTTAGTATGCATTTAAATTCACAAATTTCTTGCTGTTATCCTGCAACCACAACAGCAATTCATAGAATCACTGAGGTGAAGAAGTTGTTAACTTAAAGAACAGAGGCGAATACTTCATTTTCAAGTATCCTCGTTGCAGGCTTGTCCCATAACTATGGAGTCTTATGGTCGTCATACTAAAGTTGGGTTCAGTTGACCCATTTTCTGAAACCATAACCAGTATATTCTCCTTATCTTTTGCGCTCCCATAAACCGCAGGTACTGGGAGGTCTACCAACAAACAGTTGATGTCCCTGCCCCTCCAACACTCTTTTCCAGAGGAAGCTTACATATTCGTTCACTGATTTCTTCCAAGCTTTTGGTGACACCTTGAATCTTGGACTTCATACTGGGATGAGCTTTCGAAGCCTGCTACTGCTGTTTGATGTTCTGCAGCTTGCAACGCAAAGCTTCAGTTGCAAGCTCATCTAGTATGTCATCAACATCATAAGCTAGGTATTGGATATCAGCCACCGAGATTTTCTAAGTGTTTTTTGTCAGTTGCTTCTCCTCCACATCGCTGAGGAATGCCTGAACCATTTCCAACGTTTTCCCCCTCGCCTTGATCTTTGAATATAAAACGCAGCAGAAAGGCCTCCGCCATGTGGTTTTGTATATCGCACAGAGAAGGAAGGATGAGAGAAAATGGTTTTCCTTGTTAAGCTAGAGGGTGTAAATTCCTATAACTCAACTCAACCGCCTTTCACATTTTCCAAAGCAAGGACGGCCAATTTTAGTCAGGATTCGCCATGTTATCATTGTCATTGTATCACAAGAGTTACAAGAAATGACTATCTTAATTCTGGAAGAGCTATTATTAAACAGATCTAAGGAGCATTCGGAAGATGATGACTAATTAACAGTCTTTAAGGAATAAATAAATTGGAAAGGTGATCACAGACCTAGTAGACAAGTGGAAACTGACTGACGATGACAACTTTTCAAGTTTAAAGAACGTCAGAAACTAAGAATAGCAAGAAAAAATGAATTACAAATAAATTCATTCCTAATATTAATTCATTAAATGATGACCCAGCTCATCTGAATAGCAAGAAAAAATGAATTACAAATAAATTCATTCCTAATATTAATTCATTAAATGATGACCCAGCTCAGCTGACGATTAATAAGATGATAAAACCTACCAACGGAATCCTAAAACAAAACACATTGAAGATTATTGCCAAGAAGAAATGATATGAATTGATTGTATACCAATATTTGAACTTCTTCATCATTGAAAATCATTCTATCTACACTACAGGAATCCTCTTACCTTTGAATCTCTTAATCTGAAAAAAATTATTAGAAAATTTGTACTCTAACAACATTAAACAGTCCCATAACTGTAGTTCTCAGAACAATTCTAAGTATAAATATGCAAAATTGCTAGAAATCAATCACGGAATAATAACTAGCAACAAAAACGAAAAGAATATCGAAATTATATATATCTTATATATAACTTCTTCAAAAATACTGCCAAATATTTACATATATAGAAAGTCTAGCAGCATGTTAAAGTCTGCTTCATACGAATAATTCTCCTATACCACTCTGATTATGCATTTACACTCAATTCCGCTTAACAGAATCGACCTTGTACACGAGTCGGAAAATATACCTAAGACCAACCATCTAATCTATACACCTAAGTTGACCCTCCCAGTAGAATTTCATTTTCGATTATATACTGGGCCAAATTTACAATTAAAATGTTGACAAGCAATATTTTATTCCATATGCATGCTACTTTTAAGCTTATCTACAACTACTAATCTAGGTAGAAAATCAAGGGTTGGATGATAAGAAGCTAAAATCACCATCCCTGTTAGCTATACATCGGAAAATTGACTGATTCTGGATTAGAATATCTCAGGAAGAGACTGAGGTAGACAATCCTATGCGTCTCTCTGCAGAAAGGAGTTAAGATATAGTATTAGTCAGGAGAAGTTTGTAAACATACCAAACAGGGTTAAGTGTCCTCACCTCCAGTAGCAACGAGTTTCTCGATGCGTGACACAATATGTTTACCATAAGTGTACTTTTTCAGGACATTTAGATGAACCTTGATGCGAGAAAGAAGTAATTCCAGACTCTGATCATCACAGGTTTCAAGAACCTTTTGCACAACATAGTTTCCAAATGGATCTTTCATCATGGCCTGCAGTTTAGCATTTATTCAATTTCAGCAAAGATACAATAGATGGAAGCATTAAAATTAAAGCTCCAAACAAACGGGAGTTGGAAATCATCATTACTTCCACAATGATGCAAACAACAAATGTAGAAACTAAAAGAAGGAAATTTATTAATTTATAAGTTCCTAACCCAAGAACAAGTTGAATTCAAAATAATCATAATCAATGCTCATGTAACTCAAACTTCCATAGAAACATTGATAGGCCAATGAAAAAGAACAAAGAAAAAAATGCACTTTCAGAACCTAAAAAGTTGTATCAACTCATCCAACCAAACATAAACCATAGTTGTTGCGCATAATTACACATGGGCCACGGACCTGCAAGGGTTCATTTTCATCAGTGGAACCAAGCATCTCATTCACCAGAAGTTGACGCTCCTCGAGGCTCCCAAAGGTTAAGCATTTCTCCACAACATTAGAAGCAAATTTCTGCTGACTCATCCTTACAATTTGTCCAGCAAGCTTTCTTATAATAGCAGATCGTTCATGTGGTTTACCATGTTCAAGGACATGCTAACAAAGAGAGAGGACAAAAATAAGGAACAAAAATAAGAAGAAAAAGGAACAAAGACATAAATAAAGCAAAACTTTCAAGAAAATCAAAACCCACATATTGACAGAACCTAAAACGTGTATCAGATATACTTCTTGCCATTCTACACATATGGTGAATTAGACATAGAAGGAACTAAGGGTACCTGAATAACATAATTCCCATACTGATCTTGTGCCAGATTGCATACATGTTGCATAATTTCATCCATAATAATTTGTTGCGTTTCCGCATCATCACAATGTTCCAGGACCCTCTGTTGGCAAAGAAGTAATGGTAAATCAATAATTGTAATTGACCCTATTCGAAAAGTGTATACAAATTGTACTCCTTACTTGAATAACACGGCAGCCATAAGGATGGGTGGAAAGAGCCACTACTTGATCATAGAAAGCTGAGATGATAAAATGAATTCGATCTTGAGGGACACACTCGATACACTTTTGAATAACATGATTACCGTTCTGATCATGGACACATTTCAGGACTGAACCATCAATCTCTGCTACCATCTGAGTCTGCTGATCAACATGAACCACTTCCAAGGCCTGCACTCATATTCAGAGCATTAAGAAATTCAGTCCAAAATAGTGATTAAATTAAAGAAAAAAAATCAGAAAATAACCATCCTCAAAAATCAAAGGAAGGATACACAAATTGATATCAAGGCTGTGCAAATTTCAAGCAGATAAAAGATGTAAACCAAACCGAATATGCATGTGCCATTCGTATCAAGCGGTAAAAGCTTAGGAAAGAACCTTCTGAATCACTCTGCAGCCATACATTTGAAGACTTAATCGCAAAACGTGACCAGTAAGTTGGCTGGCTAACTGTGCTCTTTGACTTTCTGTACCGTACTCAAAAAACTGCCAATCAAGCCCAATAAGTTGAGAAATAATTTTGACTTGTTTAAATTAGACTTGCTTGAGCATTTTAAATTACAAAAGACATACTTTCTGTATGACGTAATTCCCAAAAACATCTGTCATCAACGTACGGGCATGAGGAATGATCTCGGGAAATATCTTGGCCTTTTCTTCTGGTGTGGCAGCTTCTAGTTTCTGCTGAATAAAGCGACTCCCATACTGATCTGTACTGAATTATATAATAGGAAATAATAACTCAATACTCAAACCAATGCATAAGTGGAATTCAAAAAAAAAAAAAAAAAAAGTAGGCATTAAATGTATACCTGAATTCAACAACATGACCAACAATGTCCGAAAGTTCAAAAGACCTGGTCTTGTTAGTTTTGAACTCATCTAATAAGGATGACGCGAACCTTCCTTCTAGATTACTGCCAGCACCTGAATGCCAAGGCATGGGCCCTCCCATTGAACTTCTCATCAATGAAGTAAAGCGTGAGTTTTGGTCGCTGAGAAAACTTCCAGATCCAATAGAAGGAAGTACAGAATTTGCCAATGGGTTTCCAGAATATGGCATGCCAAGTCTATATGATTGATTCCCATAGTACCCATGACTCAAACCACCAGATTTACCTAGAAGTTGCAGTTCATGCAGTTGCTTCTGTTCAGCAAGTAATGCCTCAAGTTGTGCTCTCTGCAACCCATCCAAGTCTCCATGTGAAGTGCCAAAGTAGCTCCTGGCCTCTAAAGGGTCAGTTGGACTGGCCGCACCATGTACTGCATAATCAGAAGTTCTTTGCAAGTACTGAATAAAGCGTGGATCCATTACTGGAGAACGAAGGTCCAAACCCGCCTGATTAACCAATCCATTCAATCTTTGTCCATCTCCAAGACCATTAAAAGCTGAGCCTGAAAAAAAAAAAAAACAATATGTCAACATTGAGCAATTCCAGCCATAGATATGCAAAAGATTCATTAAGAGAATACTTGAAAAAAAATAAAACTGCAAAAAAAATTTAAAAATAAATGACAGAGATGATGATTCTTAACCACATAATTCAGCATTTAATTAGCAAAATAATTACCAGGTACATTTGAAATATTTGCATTTTGTTGACAGACAATAGATCCTTCTGAACTTCCAAACCCTGCCGAATTCGCTTGTGAGTAAAGATTGGGTGAAGAAGTTCTTTTGGGAACATTAAGTTGCCCATTGGAATTCATCAAAGAAGCATTATGGTTTGGTGCAATCCCACTTTTCCGACTGAAATCAATATAATTAGTAGAAAATGAGAGATTCTCTGGATTGGACTTGTCTATGAGTTGTTGCTGCAAACTCTGATTATGACCACTGGGCATATTGTAGGGAAAATGAGGCTGATTTTCATGATTGAGTTGGCGCTGAGACCGTAAATGACTATCTTCATCTGCATGTCTAATATTTGACAGGCTTAAACCTGATAAACTACCTGCAATTTCAGCAAGCTCATTCATCCCAGAGGAAAAATCATTTTGGACATATGAACCAACAGCACCCTTCTTCTCAATAGGGCCAACTCTGCTCCCCACAGGAGGAAGACCAGAGGCAGGTGACCTTCCGCCTAGCTGTGCTTCGGGGGTTGTACTCCTTGAAAGTGATGAACCCACAGCAGATGTAAAAGAATGAGAAGCAGTTCTATTATGGCTCTTAACACCTACCACTCCTGGTGTTGCAGCTACAGATTGCAAGTCTAAGGATTCTGATGCATTAAATGAACCAGGTGGATAGCCATTAGACATGATGCCAGTACCCACACCATCATGGAAGGTATTACAACTTGCTGGGCGTGACAGGTGGCCTGACAAGGAAGCAGGTCGATCAAGTCCTTCCTAAAAGACAATCAATTCTAGTTGTCAACATAACATAAAGAAAAAGAAAATAATACCAAGAATTTATTATATGATTAGGCACATTCAATCTGCTCTATTGAATAGCATTAAGCAATACAGAAGCACTTTTGAGTTCAACAATCACAAGCAATGTGGAACTAAAAACCACTACTTTTGCAGCCATCAGATATATGCATACATACATACATATATATATATATTGAAAATAAAAATAAAAATTAAAGACCTTGAATCATCAAAGAAATTCAGAACCAAAAAAAAAATCCCACTATCACCATGCGAGTAGAAATCAACAACAAGCCAATGTACAAAGCAAGCATGTAAGAGACTAGTAACAATGGAAAACCTACAAGAATCCTCCTATCATGAAATCAACACATTCACAAGAAAAATATCATCCGAAGCTGCCACTATGCTACAAATAACAACACAATATGGCAATTACCTGAAGAATGTCAGCAAAGCTCTTCCTTCTCAAACCAAGTCCAGTTGCAGACAATCCAATCAATCCATCTGGGCCTCTTTTACGCCACTCAGCTGAAGTGTTGCTTAAGACATTTCTCCTACTAGCATTCCTCAATTCCATTAAATCATTCTCCGCCTGCTGCACAGACAACCCTGGCTGCATCGAAAACAAGGATGACCTATCACCATCATCTATTCCCTTCCTCCAGTCATCAATACCCCCAAAAGACGATGAGCCACCACCTTGAAACCTTTGTGCAACACGCCAATCCTCCTTTGACAACAGTGGTGGCGGTAGCCTTGGGTTTATGTTCTCATGCGAATAATAATATGAAAGATACGCAGGATGCGAGCGAATCTCATCTTCAGACAAAATCTCATCAAGATTACCATTACCACCACCACCAATACTAGTACTGCCACTAGCACTATTCCTAAAGAGACTACCCACAGCAGTGAGTGATCCTTCAACTGTAGGTGGGGCACTACCACTCCGATATATATTAAGTTCCCTCTCTCTTTGAAGAATTTGTTGGTTAGACTGAGCTTGCAATATCAATTCAAGCTCAGTTTGCAAGCTCTCTTCCAAATTCAAGTTACCATTGGGTTCTTGTAACATCTCAATGTTACTTCCAGCAACCATATCCAAACTCTATTTCAACCAAAAATTAAATTAATAAATAAATCTAATCAAATTAAAAAAAAAAATCAAGAATTGAAACCCCAATTCTAATCCTCTGTTTGGCTGCAGATAAATTTTACACAATTAAATTTTTTCAAAAAAAGGTAAATCTTGCGTAGAAATTAGTTGTCCAAGTCACAATTGGGCACCAATTTTCTATTTTGTTTACTCAGCAACCAAACAGAGAAACATAAATAATCCAAATTTTAAAAAATATAGATAAATCAATAATCCATACCTTTAAGAATATCTCCGCATCAACATGAATAAGTGTGCATTATATTACTCAAAAAATCTCCTGAAACTGAACATAAAAGAAAAAAGTCAAATTGCAGCGGAAAATCAAACAAAAACTGGGGAGAGGGAATCAACAGAGAAGAGAAAACGGCGTCGCAATGGGGGACGAGGAGTACCTAGAAATCTTGATTGCATGAAAGAAACGCCAAGGGTGAGAGAGAAAATCTAGGAAGAATTTAGAAGAAGAAACCGAAGTTTTTTAATTTTATTATAAATAATGATTAATATTTTGATATTATTATTAATTAAAGGGAGAGGAAAGGGAGGGCGGAGGCGAGACGAGACGTGAAAGAGATGAGATCGCGTGATCAGGAACGAAACGGTCCCTCGTTTTTTCACTCCCCCAATTTTACGAAGACACTCGCCTCAGCCGTTCGATTTTCATCGGACGGTCATGGGCCTCCCCTATTGGGCTTCCTCTTCTTGGGTTTTACGGAACTGCCTCCATTTTCCATATTTTTATCTCGACAACTAATAAAAAGTTTAACCTAATTTTCCTCTCTTACTTATCGCTTTGATTTATTTATTTATCTTCTGTTTCTTATAGAAAAAGTTTTCACAAATTACACAATGCACGTTTGATGGGTTTCCTTTCTTGTTGAAAGCATGTAATTGTTAGAATAAGAAACTCTCTTTATTGAATTTCTCATTACGTTTTTCCTCTTTAATTCATGGGTTAACCTTCGAGATGTGCTGTGATACCACTCAGTAGCCGAAATGGGTTAGTCCCAAACTTTTTAATTCTCTAAAAAATTGGTGATCGATTACCTGGTGATTGGCTTTCACAAAAACGTACAAATCATTACATTATCGCTGTGCAAACTCTTGGTAGCGTTACCCAAATAAAATATATATTCTTTCAACATTAATTGTAATTTTTAATATCGATTCGTGAAGAAATATTGTATTGTAAATAGACTACTTACAAGTATGGGGTTCGATATCACAACTCAAGAAGGCTAAAATGCAAACAATTTTTATGGTTTGGCCTTCGTTGTTGAAGTGGATCAACTACAATTTGAGGGGAGAAAATAATTTTTCTAATCAAAGCATTACAACAACTCAAACCAGGATTTTTATCGGTAACTAATTAAAAGTACCCAATTCGATAGCACCTGTATATGGTAAACTTTTATATGAATTCATGTAAAACTCAAAACTCAATATGAGAAGAGGATCCACATTCATAGACCAAAATTTTTTTCTTTATTGTAGATAACATTTTTTTTTTCCTTTTGCATTTCATGTAATGAGGTCAAAATGTATAGAGGAGAGAACTTGGCAGACAAGTTACGATTTTAACTTCTGCTGTAACTTCTGTGGATTCTTTTATCACGAGAAAAAAAAATATAGAAAAGAATTTTCACAGACAGAGAACTAAATGATAGAATTTTTATTTTTTATTTTTTTGAAAAAGCTAGTCATACCATTACTCAAATGGCACTCTGGTTTTCAATCATTTGGAGGACTTCATTAATGACTAAGTATGCTTTGTGGCCACCAATCACTTCATCTTGTTTCTTGCTATCCTTCCACAGCTGCAACAAACATATACGACTTCATTGAGTATAGGAAAAATACTATAGATGGTCATCAAACCAACAAAACCATTAAAGTTTAACTCAAGATCAGCTCATTGGTACTGGCTCGAGATCATTTGTAGAGTAAATGGGAGGAACATTTTTTCTCTTTTTTTTTTTTTGGCCTGAGTAGAAATGAGCCAATCCTGAGAAACCAGCTTCCTGATTTCACCTCCTCAGAATACGAGTGACTCAAAAGCTGCTTCATAGTGGTATGAAGGCTTGCTCACAATGACTTTTGATATAAAGAAGTCAAGCGTGAGTAGCATGGTAAGCTTATTCAGCTTGTTCACAACCTAAAAGCATCAACTTTCAAAATTCCATAATGTTAATATATTTACCTGAATAGTTGGCATTTTCTTCATAAATTCCGATATTCACCACAACCCGACATATAAAAAGGAACAATTGAGGGTCAATCACCAGTCTGCAGGTATATATTACTGAATATCATTTAACTCAAGTGGCAGTGTGTGCAACAAATAAAGCATGTCCATGGATATATAGCAGACGATAATACGTTTCCTAATATGATAAAAGTATCATAACATAGTTTGTAAAGCACCCTCAAAGCGTATAACACTTTTCTACCAGTGTTGTACACATGTTGAGTCCTCAAGTGTCCAACAAATCATATTTTATAGCATTTTTAGTCATAATATACTTTTTTTTTCATCAGTCCTACACACATTTTACCCTTAAAAATCTGCTCTCTTATTTTATATTAGATAGGCGTTTGAAAACTGTTGTGGTCATAATTGCATTTGTTAAAGATTTAAAAGTAAAGCTATTGATGTAATACATAAGAGAATAATTGTTCAAGTGTCAACTTAATACTATAGATTGGTTGCATTAAAAATTCTTGAGTAAGAATAAAATTGAACATCAGCACAAATTACAGAATATATAAGCCATATCAAATATTAAGATACTTACTGTGACTCCTGCACGAGTAACAAGCTTCTGCGGAACAGTGTTGACATCAATATAGTAGAACCGCAATCTAAGCAATCATTAAAAAGGAAAAACAAAAATTATAACCAGTAAACTTTAAATCAGCTTGTTTAATATTATACACTCCAGTAATTCCATATTAAAATAGAATAAAATTTCTTGCCTTCTTATTTATTTCGTTCTTCCAATTGATTGCTAAGACTACAATGACTAAAAAGTTGTCATTTAAGGACAACTTTAATTACTTCCGCAAAAGTAAATACAACTTGAGCTCAAATTTTGCAAAGAAGCTACAAAAGTACACTACAATGGGGAAACAATATCATTTCCTCAAAAGTTCAAATTCAGCATTATTCTAATTGTCTCAGATGATTAGGGAGGAACTTGATCTAACCGTGGATGGTAATCAGCTGCCAACTTTTCTAGTTTTGGTTTCAGATATATACATTTTCTGCACCATGTTGCCATCCTACAATTTCAGATAAAATCAATTCAATAAGAGCTTCAGAAAGAAGAGGGAGAGATAATAGATTCATAAAGTGCACCTACTCCTGACAGTCAGAGACTCAGAATATGGTATTTATAAAAATCACAAGAATGCAGTTATTATAATGACTCTGCTCCCAAAAGCAAGAATATGGTAACATCATAAACTTCTACAACCACATGGTTAATAAGTTGCATGAGCAGTGAAAGAAGAGAAATTTGAAAACTCTAACTACTGCAACCGTTTCCAAGAACAGAAGGGTAATAAGGTTATCTTAAGTTCAATTCACAATTCTAAATGCTCCAACTTAAATATGTCAACAATGCAAAAACGTTACACATTGTACAAACTTGGTAAGAAATTTAGCAGATTCCCAAACAATTCACATAGAGAAATGGCATACTCAGATTAAAAACTGTTCAATCGATTAATAAAATGTAAAATTTCTATCTTAAGTTTCCAAAAGTGACACACTCATCTAACTCAGCCAACAAGGAGTGTAGAGCTCACCTGAAAAGATTTTTGTTTTATAATTTCTTTTCATTAGTCTACATTTTTTAACACCAAATGCCTCATTAAGAACGCAGAAGAGAGAGAGGTAATCTATTTTCTAACAAAACCAAAAATAACTAATGTTGAATGTTGAAATTTCCCTATCAATTTACATTCATTCCTAATATTCACTGCAACCAAACACAGAATATCCAACTTTAAGAGTAAAAGCACCATTTTGTCTTCACTTTTTGTTTGCTCTTTCTATATATTAATAGTACACTTAACCTGAATCTTCTTATGTAATGGTATCGAATAATAGTACCATTTTGAGTGCATGAATCACTTTAAATGGAAGAATCTAACTGAAAATTTTGGTACGGGCGGAGAAAGAAAAAATATTGAACTGAAGCCAAATATTTTCTGGGGAAAAGATATCCCACAAAATGGAATAAACAAGACAAGAAATCCCATCAACGAATTAGCCTTTATATTACTTACCAAATAATGATAACACATTCTTCAAGCCGTTGGGCCTCAGCGACGACCCGATCGAACTGGCTCTCGCTGGTGATGGGAGTAAGCTGAATCGATACAGGCGCATCATCATCCTCAAGTTCCTGCACGGACCCTTCTTTGGAAACTCTAATAAATTTCTCTTCTTTAACCACACAACGAATTTTCCCAGAAAAAGAAACGAATTTTGCAGGCCAAGAATAGTTTTTAGAGGTTGAAACTGAGAGAATTTGATGAGGTATGGAGAGATCAAACGAATGGCGAAGTGGGGTTGGTCGGTTAAGAGATGGAGAGAAGCGCAAAGTCCCAGACATGTTGCAAAGAAACATACGACTACGGTTGTGGCCTATGTTTACATCATCTATGTACAGTGCTTCAAACCCATTAACAAACAAGTTTACAAGTGTCGACGAAGAAGAGCCGAGAGCCTGAGACAGATATTTGTGGGAGTGGGGTCCTTTGATGGCCCAACTGAATCCAAACTGTTTGGGCCGTCCGATTAGCCTCGGATGTGCTGACGCACATGTTGATTTTGATAGCCTGAACGAATGAAGATAAAAGAGTAAAATTATAATATTTTATTTTTATGTTCTCTTCTTCCTCTCTCCTAAATGGGAATTTGAGGTAAGTTTTTAACAATTTACTCATATTCTAATTTATTTTTCTTACTATCTAATCAACTACCATTTCATCTATTGGTTAATTAATCAGAGAGTAGTTGGAGGTGGTAGCCAGGTCCAGATTCCACCCAACTTTCCTCATTCAACATGTTTTCTAGTTTCTTTAGTTGCCAGGGAGGCTAACCGAAGAAGGGGATGCTGAGGCCGACGATCAAGGTAGAGAGACCAGTGCTGTTCTAATGCATATAGCATATATGTGAGACTTGAGATGGTTTGATTGTATCAACTCCTCCAGACTCACAGCATATGAAGAGATGGAAAACTATTGAATGATTCATGGCATACGACGGTCCAAGCAGCAACCAAATCTTTGGGCATGTTGAGATTGAACTGTGACAATGTTGAACCTCCAAACTTCGTGTACCCCATAAAAGTAACTCCAGCATACGTCAAGGTACAAAAAATAAAACGGGGAAATGACTCTGAACCCCCCAATAGATTTTTATAAACCACTTACCACCAACCTTTCTCTAAACTAACACTTATCCCCTAAGTTTTTAACAGACGTTAAATCAGATTTTTATAAATTAATACAATTCCATTTCTGCCCTCCTTTGCTTTTCACCATCTCGCCTCTTCTCATCTCCCACGCGCACCCATTTCACTTCTTCTCCATAGTTTTTTTCTTTTCTTTTCTTCACCATCTTCCTCACCATTATTTTCCTATCATTTTCTCTACAACCAAA
>JANLJB010031089.1:0-49021 GCA_026212285.1 Bursera cuneata | reverse complement strand
ATAAAATGCCAATTTCATTGTTTCTCTCTTTTATTGTATGTAAGGATGAAAATTTTTATCTTACCCTTGAATTTATAGTATTAAAAACTGGAATTAAAGGCAAAAGAAGAAATTGTATGGTATTTTTATACATCTCTTAATTATTAAGATATAATTGTCATGCGATGAAGCTTCAAGAAAGAAAACAAAAATGATCTCCTTGCTAATTTTGATATCAAATATTTCTTTGTACCATACGTTGAGAAGATCTTACTCTTATTAATAGCTATAACTTTACAATCATGTTGATGTGTGAATGCATAGAGATTCTTCAACACACACTAGTGCTTGTCTATCTAATGCGCTTATTGAGAATGATTATCATAATAACATACACCCTCTCCACCACAACCACAAGAGAAAGAACAATAAGGTTGGTTAAGTGTTTGATTCTTCAATCAATCTCTTCTTGTCTTCTTGCACACTTCTATGATTTGGGTCAAATACGGAGTTATGCCACCTTGTGGTGTTATTATTGTCTATTATTACTCTTTATCATTCCATTTCTTCCCTTGCTGAAAATGAGATTTGAAGAAAGTTGACACTAGCTAAGAGATCAAGAAACTTTCAACCTCAATATTCCATTCATATTTTTTCCCTCTTTACTTCTAATCAAAGTGCATATGATGAGGCAAGAACATGGAAAGGCCATCTCCAACCCCCCCACTTGTTTAGCGTTCTGGGTTGGTTGAAGTGGTAATGCTCTGCCATCTACCCAAACAAAAGTCTTTCGGCACCATTAACATGTCATATCATTTATTATCAACCTAATAAATTTTTTAATCTATCTTAACTTACCCGACACGTTTTGAACAAGAAAAATGTTGTTTTGTATGAAGAACGAAAATCATGATATAAGATTTTTACAGACAACCCTAATAGATAAATTCTAACAAGTTGGTCAGAGCTCTTCCTAACTCTTACGTACAAGTGATGTGTGATACATCTAAGAAGTTTGTTCAAGACTCTGCATATCAACTCTTAAAATGGTGTTTGAAGTGACAAACGCCCAATAATGAAGCTGGTCGGTAGCATCCAAAGAAGCAGTGGTCAATCTAATCGATTTGATCATTCGTTCATGTGCTGGGAGCAAGTTATGACTTTTGAGGCTTAATATGAAAAGTCTGAGTCAACAAAATTCGGCCTTGAGGAGAGGGAAAAAGAAAAACCTTTCAAGCATCAACAAACAACAACAATCTCGATAACAACTGCTTTGCTTTCAATGAAAAATCCTGACCATTTAACATCTTGACAACACTTTCTCCTCGACTGTCTTCCTCCGATCAACCTACATCTTTCTTGTGTTCCAAGAACGTTTAGTCTGCGGTGACTTAAAACGGTCTAGTAGCATACATACATGGTGGTCCTTCTCAGGATTAACCAGAAAAGGCGCAGCGTGAACATCACTTCAGTGGCACCAAGACAAGACTTCAAATTCACCAGCTAAGCAAGCAAAGTTCATTGACGTCAAAGAACAAGTATTCACGAGTCTATAGGTCAATTACGTGCCAAGGTTTGAAGGGCAACTAGGCTTAATTTATTGAAGCATACATTTGATTTGAATGCTGAAGAATATATGCTCTTGGGTATAACTTATTTTTCCCCCAAGAACAAGTTCTGACCAAGAAACAGATCTGTTCACAACCCTATTCGGTCAACTCAATAAATTAAGAGAAAGTATGAGTCCCACTTAATATGAAATTTACAAGCCTTCAAAACCGCAAATTGTGCCAATCTGCGGCTGAGCTATGTAGTTCACATTATTCTGAGGTGATACACATTGTAAGATACTTTCACTGAACCAGTTAATTTCAACAATTGACTAATGGTTTTTCGCGAGTCAATTACAGGTAACAACTAATACATTGCCAATCAAAATGTATATCTGAGATGTCATGCACTTTGTGCAGGACTCACAAATGGAGAGTCAAGAAAATATTTAATCTCAGTTCTTAAAAATAATCCTCAATAGAATTTATCATCCTTATTTGCTACGTTGATTCGCCTTCATATGGTAATTTGCAAGCAGCCGCGTGATCTTTTGACTTAAATTGGCCAAGCATTTCTGCAACAGTTTTACAACGGCACTGATTTCCTGGCCGAATTACATCCCCATAAACAGCCATTTCAACTATGTCAAGTTCCTTATCTGCAAGTTGGAAAACCATCCAAATTTTTAGAAGAGCACTCTTTAACTCAAATAAATGCTAAAACAAGTTTGTGACGAAATGTTGCATAACAGGACAAATATTTAGGTGAAAGATTTTGGTTAAGACTAAGATGACAATTACCTCTTCCGCTGCTAGGAAAAAGTCAAGGGGACAGAACAGGGACCATATTCCCCGCAATGTGTTGAATAAATTGCAACAATTTGAGCCATCCCTGAATGTGGGTCCAGAATGAGCTCAATGAGACCCAACTATACGGATAGTGATTTATCATTGTGGAAAGTGTAGAGTCACAAAATGGGGGGATATGGTCCCACCCAAAAAATGGGCACGGAAGGTACTTAGCCTTGGATCAAAATCTCCAACCAAATTTAATTACTCAAGCCTGACGTCAAACACATAAAGCATTTGTCTATTAATTACTACTACAGCTACTCGACCTAGATTATCACTACAGGTTCTATTGCAACCACCAATTAACAGTACTCAGCAACCGCAGCTCCAACTACTGAGAAAGCACATTTTTATGTTGAAAGAGGGATTCATTCCAGAATATAACCAAATTAACCATTTTACTCAATATATAAAACATGAAATACACACAGTAACATCCCAATTCTGCAAGAGTTTCCCTGACCCAACATTCATGGAACAAAATCAGTAAACAGTTGTAGATAGTTAATTTCAGCTCGATGTCGTATTATGTTTTGGTGGGGTTAAGAATGCAAGCCTCAAGGTTTTGGTACAAGATGCTCCTAGCTTGACATACTTCACTACAGTCTCTTCTTTTAAATATGGGGTGGTATTCTAAACCATATTAAATCCATCATCAGCAGTTTCCTGGTAGCATTGGATACGACAATAAGATCTATAAATGGTAACTCTAGCTTATATTTTCATGTATATCCATGAAAGGGGATGGAAAAGAATAAATTCCCTCAAGTCCTCCAACTAAAAAAACACATTTCATATCAACTTAACGGTCTTTAGAAAAGAAACTAAATTAGTTAAGAATGAATAACCTTAGACCATGCACGCGATCAACAAAGGTAACTGGAAGAATTAGCTAGCACGCATTTTGTGGACAGATTCATAAGCACGGTGTACAAATGTTGAAATCTACATGAGGGGAAGACTAGATTGTTAAATATTTAGTAAAACTGAATTATGTAGAATAACGTAACAAACAGAACAAGGTACAAACTTTTTCAAAAACACAAATGCCTTGAAAATGAAGAAGTAGAAGAGAGAGAAAAGAAGCCTAAGGAATTAAAATCATGACTAAAATCAATTCACTGAACAAAAATAGAGATGATAGCTCAGTTGGTTTAAAAGTAGTCACTCCACTTGAGCCATCCCGGTTCAAGCCTCAAGCCTCCTTACTCAGGTTTGAATCAGTCGCCTCTGTTGTGTAGCAGAAACTAAACACAACTACTAACGCTAATACTGAATGTAAAAAATAAAAGAAAACACCAAAAATTAACATTACCTATACCCGAGGGCATAGCTGATCACTTCCAATATCTTCAAAGAGGGAAATTACAAAAATCTGGACAATAGTGTAAATACCCAAAAACAAATGGAAAAAGGAAACATATTATCTATGGAGGTCCTCAGTAAAAAGAATTTTTTTTTTTGGGATACACAAACTAAATACATTGGGCCTTTTTTATATGTTCATTGTAAACCCACGACAAAGTATTCAACAGATGTGAGATAAATACAAACAAAATAATAAGCCAAAAACTTAATAAATCTGTCTTGGGGAATTAGTTGGTCCCGCCCAAAACTTTGTTTCCCGTATCCTCTGTCAACTTCAGCAACTCTTTCAAATGCGTCAAACGACACAATCAAACTTGTAAGATATTGATCAAGTCCAAACAAAAAATAAACTTGATCATTATTTCCATCTTGGTCATTGTATCCATAGGATTGACTCATATGGTAAGTACAAACCCTATCCAAAATTTACCTATCAGATTGATATGCTGACAGTGGGCTAACTAGAACAAACTCTAATCCATTATCTTCATGCTTAACTACATATGCATCAGAAATAGTTTTGCCCCTCACTTTATATTTCTTTTGCAACTAAAGATAATCTTTCTTCTAAAGCATTTTTTCATGATAAAAGGCACATTCATTTTTATTTGGTTTCCCTTCAAGCAAGATCTTTTCTTTTTCTCTTGCTTACGACATTGGGCTAACTAGAACAAACTCTAATTCATTATCTTCATGCTTAACTAGTAACTACATAAGCATCAGAAATAGTTTTGCCCTTCCCCTTATAATTTTTTTGCAACTTCAGATAATCTTTCTTCTAAAGCATTTTTTCATGATAAAAGGCACATTCATTTTCATTTGGTTTCCCTTTGAGCAAGATCTTTTCTTTTTCTCTTGCTTACGACTTTGACTATGTCCCCTTGCTGTAAGCACCTCTGCTGACACATCTTTATTCTCTTTTTGATCTCTTCTGAATTTCATACCTAACACAATGCTAAACATACTTCTTCAAAAGATAATTTTTCCTTCCCATGAAGGAGCGTAATACAGAGATGATCCAACTCATTAGGAAGGGATCCTATCAGCATCTTAGCCTTATGCTTATCTTTGAAAGTTTCACTAAATGCAACAAATAACCTATCAATTTTTTGAAATATCAGTGTAACCACTATAACTTCTACCAGGTTTCAACTGAAAAAGGAAAATTCTTTTCCTCAAATAGATTCTCATTGTTCTTCTTCGTGTATTTATTTTCCAACATCATTCATAACTTACTAGCAGATGTCCCTCTCATGAACACATACTTATGTTTTCTACAAAGACACATCTCATAAGCTTTTGCAATCAACTTCGCCCAGTCTTTTCATTTATGTTCTCTGGCTAAGTCCTTACGAGAAAAGAAAAGATCATAAGAGAAGATCCCACAAGCAACGAGCGCCTTATATCGTTGCCAAACAGAGCAATACCGAGATGGGCTCAGATGTCTCCTCCAGAGCTATATCTAAATCTTGTTGACACAAGCCGTCCATCAACTTGCTTTGCCACAAACCAAAATTATTTTGACCATTAAATTTCTCCACATCGATTTTTGCATTTATCATTGTCATCATCTTTGTCGGTGTAGACAAAGATGTTGTCATTTCTGTTGCGCACTACTAGCTTAGTAATCATATTAGTAGTAATCAAACGAATAGTAGTAAATAAATAATTCCCAAGAAAGGTTAGTAGGGACAAAGTACCAAATTTAGTACTCTAATACCACTTGTAAAGGTTTTAAGTATCAAACTTAAAAGGTAAACCTAATGGGTGGAGTGATAAACTTCTTTATAAACTCCAAGACTCCCATTTAACCACAAGGATACCTGTGAGTTGGAAGTCTACTTTGCAGTCTACAGTTGTTTTGTCTACTATGGAGGCAGATTACATGGCAGAGGCTGTGAAGGAGGCTGTTTGGTTCAAGGATTGTTGGAGGAATTGGGAATTGTTTAGAAGAGTGTCACCATGTACTATGATAGTCAAAGTGCTATTCACCTAGCAAAGAATCCATTATACCATTTTTGTACAAAGCATATTGATATTTGATATCATTTTGTACACAAGATTATTGATGAACGAAGGATTTTAATTTAGAAGATTGGGATTGTCAAAAATCCTGCAGATATAATGACCAAAGTAGTGACAAAAATCAAGTTCAATTATTAAATTGTTTGGACTTGATCAATATCTTACAAGTTTGATCTTGTTGTTTGACGCGTTTGAAGTCGTGGTTGAATTGACTGAGGATACGAGAAATATAAAAATTTCGAGTGGGACCAATTAATTTGCCATGAAGATTTGTTTAGTTTTTGGCTTATTAGCTTATTTGCATTTGTCCCACATTTGTTGAGTATACTATAGTTAGTTTAACATACATATATGAAAAGGCCCAATGTACTTGGTTTTGTGCATTAAAAAAAAAATTTCCTTTTAGTGAGGGCCTTAATTACTTAGGACCTCCATAGTTAATATTTTTTATTTTTCCATTAGTTTCTTGGTATTTGTACTATTGCTTAGATTTTTGTAATTTCTCTCTTTGAAGATAGTGGAAGTGATCAACAACGGTGTGGACCTCATTTAATTGTTTGTATTCTCTTTTATTTTTTGCATTTCATTATTTTCTACTTTGTTGTTTATTATATTCCAATGGAAAATTTGCCAAAATAGTCACTTGGAGGGGGTCTAATTGAAAACTAGCCTCCCTTCACTAACTCTCTCACCCGCCTAGCCAAAGCTACAGTAAAAATTTGTTTCTGTCGATTATACCCCCGTCTCTTGCATATTCAAAGAACAATATCTCATCACTGTCATTTACTCTCTCTCTCTCGCTACAACCACAGCCTATTTGAATTGTTTATGCATTTTGTTCTGGTTATTGGTTGTTGTTGGGTGTTGGTTGAGAAGAAGAAGAAGAGTCGGGAAAGACGAAAAAACCGTGGAGAACGGTTTTTTAGTTGTTAGGTTAGGTCCAAGGCTAGGACCGTGATAGGTCGAAGGCTAGGACCGTGGAAGTCCAACTCAATGACCGTGATAGGTTCAAGACTACGACCGTGATAGGTCCAAGACTAGGACCGTGTAAGGTCTAAAGATATGACTGTATAAGGTCTGACACTATCATAGCGTTAGACCTTTTACGGTCATATTCTTGGACCTATCACAGTCGTAGTCTTGGACCTATCACGGTCGTAGTCTTGGACCTATCACGGTCGTAGTCTTGGACTTCCATGGTTCTAGCCTTTTCAATGATTTAACCTACTTCTGGAATCCAGACCGTGGAGGTCCAAGACCAGGACCGTCACACTTTTAAACCTTGTTAGACCGTGGTGTATTTGACAAATGGAATCTGAACCGTGGAGGTCGAGTTCCTGGACTGTGGCATCCCATTTACCCCACCGGGGGAACCTTTCAATTCCCCCTCACGACCGTGACAGTCTTATCCTACGACCGTGAATCTCTTACACCATCACACACGGTTATTATTCAAACCTTCTTCTTCTTCCCCGACTTCTCCTGCTGCTGCTTCTTCTTCTTCTTCCGGAAAACACCCAACGACGAAGGTAAACCAGAAACAACCCCAAACCAACAAACCATCCTCTCTACCAGACAGCAATAACCACAACAATCAGTCAAGGGTGAGGAAAAAAAGGAAAACTCACTGAATTGAACGGCTGACACTTTCACTGTTGGATCGTCTAGAAGTGGTCGACTGAACGGCGGGAAGTGGTCTGCTGAACGGCTGCAATTGATCGGTTGATCAGTGGTGACTATCGCGAGAGAGAGAGAGAGGTGAGATACTGTTATTTGAATATGCAGGAGACGGGGGTATAATCGGCAGAAACAAATTTTTACTGTAGTTTTGGCTACGCAAGTGAGAGAGTTAGTGAAGGGAGGCTATTTTTCAATTTAACCCCCTCCAAGTGGCTATTTTAACAAATTTCTCTATTCCAATAGTTAGTGTTAGTAGTTGTGTTTAGTTTCCGTTGCACAACAAGTAATATCAAAGACAGACCCCGGTTCCCAATGTGATAAGCCCTTAGTTCAGGATGAGGAGAGTCAACTTTGGAGGTCCATCGAAAGAGTTCGTCCAAAAGGGATTGTTGAGTCTTACATTGGATGGTTAAGAGGGGATCTTGGGCTTTATAAAGAGGTTGGTCACTTCACCCATTAGGTTAGCTTTTTGGGTTGAACACCTAAAATCTTTACAACCTCAATAAGCCCTGAATTATTTGAGATCACAACAAATATATTGTAATAGGACTAAGCAAATATTTTGGTCAACCTGTCCCCTGTTTATGGCTTTAAACACTCAGGTTTGGATCTTTGATAATTGAAAGACTTCTCTAAGTCACAGTCCCACATAAACATTGACATTATTTTCGAATTTGGTGACACTATTAAAGTTTATTAAAGTTTAGGTTGTCAATCATACATCGCATAAACTGGTTAGTTTTTGTTATATAAGAAATGATCCATGGCAACGATAGAAAATGACACATCGATCTAGGGCAGCATCTTTTATTTCAGAATCCTCCATATACCATTCACCTCCTTGGTAAGGAAACAAAATATGCAATTTTAGTAGCCAAAGTACAACAAAACTTGCCAGCTCACAACTATTTCCATCCAGAATCACTGACAAATTATTAATGAGTCCCTAATTTCAGATACTGAACTGCTAAAAAATAAAAAGACAATGAGGAGAGGTTGGGCACTTGATGATTTAGAACAAACTCATGATCAAGCACCTTCCTTGGCGATAATGACCATCTCATCAATAATGCAGATATATTTTCAAATTATACCAATCTGATACATGAATCCCCAAAGAATTCCAATCAGCAGTATCAAAATGAACATGATTTCAGACTGCATACGATCATTATGACTCAAATCAAAGCCAATTTCATGTGTTAGCACACAACAATCTTAGGTGCTTGATTCTCTATTATAGTTTTATATTTTATATTTTCTCTTTTGAAGCAAATACAACTTCACTCGCATATTATGAAGAGAATCTGAATATGAAACTACATTAACCACACTATGTCAGACAAAGACACATTGCACTCCAAAGACAGAAGAACAAGGCAAACGTACCAGTAAACTTGAGATCGCAAGAGTAACCTTTCAACTTAGTTTTATCTATATCCTCTTTGTCTGATTTAAACCTGTTCACCCTAGTTTGAAGAATCTGACAATTCTCTGCTGTAGATTCACCACCTACAGTACAAGTTCGAAACCAAATTTAGAGCAAATCAACCATATCCCTCCACTGAGGGACATGATAAAAGAGAAATAAGAAACATTTACTAATGCATTTCAAATCAATATAAACCAGATATCATTTTCACAATTCAAAACCAACCACATATCTTTACTTAATTTTAAAAACAACGACACAAAATTCATAAACAAAAATATACCCGTAGAATTTATTATCTCATCTTCTAACTTCCCAAAAACTTAAAAGTCTCACATCATGTATGCCACGGTATTCAATCAAGCTTACCTGAGTGGTCATTGGCATTTCTTTTAGTTCTGGTTAATCCAATATTTATCATTCTACACATCAAGCTCGTTCATTTCCCCCACAATTTCTTCCCAAAGTACAGCTGAACAAATCTCAAATCTCAAAAATAAAAAATAAAAAACCCACCACACCAATCAACCAACTAAGCTTGTAAATCACATTTACCCCACAAAAAAAAATGAGAGTAAAACAGCTAAAATTTGGAAGCAAAAGCAACTTCAAGTCACCCAACAAACATATAAACGAAAGCGTCAAAAAAAAAAAGTAAAAAAGATTGAGAGAAACCTTTAGAGAAGGGAACAATGTGATCGTACTCAAAGCAGAGGCAACCCAGGCAGTTACCGAAGCGCTTGCAGACAACGTTACCGGCAGCATCTTTACGCCACCTCTCTGGGTGTCGACCAGGCACAGTTTCTGCGTTTGCCCAACACTTGCTCTTGGCTTTTGAGTCAAAGAATCTTGGTCTCTCCTCAGTACGGTTATTATCGGCACTATTGCGACGAGGGGACGAAGGAGAACTCATCTTTCTACTTCTAAGAACTTACGCGTGACATTCGTCAACTTTGTCTTTATAATGAAAAAAGTAATTCGATAAAATCTCATATTAATTTGAGAAATTAGAAAAGAACGATCAAAAATAAAAAATATATATTTGAAAAATTGATCGCTTATTAAAAAATTTATAATTATTATATTTTAAATGTTATGATTTGTTAAGGAATGTCATTCTAAAAATTCGCAGCTAATTTTGGTTATTTTTTAAATAATAATTTATTGATTTTGCAACATGTTTAACATCAAATTACGAATATAACCCCGTTTTGCTGTTGCATAGGTAAAACTCGACCGTTTAATACCCTATCCTTGTTAATTGGATTCAATACTATCAAAAATCAATATTATTAGATTGGTTACTGGATTTTCTTAAAAAGTAAATTGAATGAAACCCACCTAATTCAATTTAAATTAAGAAAAAAGAAATATTTTTCATATATTGGATTAGATTTGTTTAGACGTCAAGTCAAGTTTAGATTAGACTTAAAATTTGATAATCTAACTCATAATTAAAATGGATAAAACAAAATTGATAATTGATGAACACCCCTAATAAGATATTTATCGGACATTACTCAACAATCAGTTAACACTATGTAGCTAGACACTAATAGCTGATTCATGATATCAGAATTTTTTACAAGGAAATCCTAGTTATAACATTATTCAAATGGTTACAAATAACCAACCTGCAATGAGTAGGGAAGGCATAGTAAGATCACCAAAAGAACATTCCCCTCTGCTTTCAGACATGCTGAGCTTCATATATCGTTAATAGAGTACCAAGGGCATCTTAGAATATACCGAATCACTACTATATATGGCTATCCTTCTTCTGACAAAACAAGGCGATTTCACTTAAATTATTGTGCTAGATAATTGATCATATGAAAGATAAAACATGATTGTGGATTCAATTAAATAAGCATCATTTAACACTTATTTGATGCATCAAATTGCTATGCAAATGCAGCCCTCCATCAAAAAAAAAGAAAAAGAAAAAAAAAAACAATTTTATTGGGACAACTGAATGTTTCAGAAGAAGACCATTTTATTACCAAACTGCTAAATGGTTTTATTTCAATTCCAGTTAATCTACCAAGCAAATATTGAGTAACAGATCACCATCCACAAAGCAGAATTGTAGAAAAAGGTTTCAGTGCAATAACATACACAGTACAACTCTGCCCAAATTTCCAAAACTGTTTCAACAAAACTCAATCCTGCTTTTACTTTGCTTCACAAATCATTCTTCAAAGAAATTACCCAAACTCAAACACCAAAAAGGAAAAAGTGAAAAAAAAGTAACATTTCTCTGATATTTTAATTCATTACAGAAATTAAAACACCATAATTTAAAGGTGGGTGCCACCCATCACAAATGCACTACTACATATTCCAAGCGGCCTAAAGGTCTTCTCGCCATAAACAAACATAAAAAAAAAAAATATTAAATGCAAAATCTAGATGATTAAGAAGTTGTTTTGCTTTCTGAGAACACAAAACATAACAAATAATGGCAGAGAGCAAAACTAATTCTTGGGACCAATGTCCTTGAGGGCACAGATCTGCTCCTCACCCATAGCAGACATGACGCTCACAACCAGATCCTTTCCTTCGGCAAAACCATCCTTGATCTGCATTCACCAATAGTCAAGTAAGAATAAAAACAAAAACATCTCTGCATTTGAATTTTTTTTCTTTATTTACGAAACTAATTTTGAAATGCGTTTACAAAAACAAGCAGTTTTCACAACAATGCTCAGAAAAACACCACAACTAATAAATGAAGAAGTAGCTGAAACTGAGCAGCAGCCCCATTATTTAAACGGGTGGATATGCTAGGCACCCAAATGGAAACAAATAAATAATATATCCCCTCAGAAGATGGGATTAATAACTTGACCTGGGACAGCAGACTGTCATCAGTTGGGAGCCTAAGGTCATCCTTGGTGTTGCCGTTTTCAGTCAGCAGACTCACCTGTCAAATTTCATTTAATTTGGTTAGAAACATAGAGATGTTATCAAGTTTAGCATGTGACAATCATTTAGAAAAATATACAAAAATTAAGATCCGTAGTCTTCTTAAATCAAAATCGTAAGGCAGAGAGTGGAAGGAGAAGAGAGTACTTACAAATCCATCCTCAGAAATATCAATCAGCTGATAGTCAGTACGGTTAACATGTGGAACCTGTTAAAACAAAGTAACACGTGAATACTACTTTTTTGACAACAAACCCAACAACAAAAATAGAAAGAAAAAAAAAAGAGTTAACTTCATACATCACAGTTATGTGAAGAGGGGACAATATCTTCAAGCTTCTTGCCATTGAAGATATCAATTCCAACAAAGTGGCATTTAGCATGACCATGCTTACCAGTCTTGGAGGTGGACACTTCCACAACCTGTCACAATCCATCATCAGAATAACACGTTAACATAACAAACTCAATAAAGCAAGCAAATATATTAAGAAAAGGCAAAAAATTTGCAAGTGATACCCAAAAACATCTCAAGATTCACAGAGTTGTACACTCGGAGTTGCCAAAGTGGAATTGAATTCTGACCTCTTTGTACACGAAGAAGGCTTCTAAAAGTCAATCTTAAAGTTAATTTCAAGATGCGTAGAGATGAAAATAGTAGAGTTAATCTTAAAGTTAATTTCAAGATGCTTAGATGATAATAGTTTTTCAAATTAAAATATTAAGAGAGGTCACCGACATCATTCTGAAATTTTCACACCTTCCAAACAGAATACCTAACACTTCGAATACCTAACAGCTATCTACGACAATCACAAAAAATATAGCAAACGAAATGAAATTTTTTAGCTATATAAAATTTTTTGAAGAAACAATCGAGATCTTTCTGACCTTGCAGGGTCGGTTCTTGATGACGATGTATCCGTTCTTACGGATAGTACCGGCCTGCTGCGGGTAAGTCTTGGAGGCTCCGGCATCGGCCTTAGACTCGAAGTGGTGCTCCTCGTCAGACATCTTGTTTTGACAGAAGTTGATTCGGCCGAGTCGGTGAGCCTGATCGATTCAGAGAGGTACGGAGACTGAGATGAGAGGAGAGAGAGGCGGGCGAGATGAAGAAGAAGAGATATATGTGTCCTTTTATATGTATACCTCTTTGCGGTGTCGTTTTTCGTTTCTAGGGTTTCATCATTTCATATCTGTTGATTGAATATTAGGTGGGGCCCTCTTCGTTCTTAGCCGTTGATGGAGATGGATTGTGACCGCCAGATTTGGATAAAAAGCATTAAAATCGCGTTCATTGCACGCTGGCTAGCTGCTGCCTCAATGATTTAACGTCTGTTTCCTCTGAGTTTGGACTATACGAAAAAATATTTAAAATATTTTTCTTAAAAAAAGGGTATAATTCCAGAATCTGCAAATTGGCAATGGCCCTTCAATTATAAATCTAAAAATTATTCTAATTTCATAATATTAATGAGTCGATATTATATATTAATTTATATTTTTTTAAGAAGATACAGAAATACTAAAGTCTTGGAGAGATTTTATTTTTATTTTTAAAAAATATTTTAGCTATTAAATCAATATTCTGGATTGATATGATAATCTTTAAACTTATTTGTCAGTGAGTTATTAATCTTTGACTTTCTATTGAAATGTTTCAATTATTGTCTTCTTATGTAAAATTTGTCAATAAAGTTGAGAGAATATTTGCAATAATTCTTCAACCAACTTAAAGTCAAATTTTAGATCTATCATCCAGCTTATAAATCCTTCATTTTCATATCCAAATTTTAAGAAAATATCACAATATCCAATAATGGGCAATTCTAATTGAAAAATTTAAACAAACATCTAAAATTAGGGAGTTGATTACAAAAATAATCAAATCCTTTAATTACTTACAAGTTCCTATCTAAAAGTAGTTAAACTCTAAAAAATACCTTTAATTTTATATCACCCTATCTCCCTCCCTTTTCAAACAACTCAGAAGCTTATGCACTTCTTCTTCTATATATATATATCTCTCTCATCAACTATTCTTTCATCTAAACGAATCATCATAACGAAGAAACGAAGTATTGGTAACTCCTCTTCTCCGATAAGCCCTCTTCTTACGACCCCCCTTTTAAGTTTTTTTTTTTTCCTTTATTTCCTTTGAAATGAGTTGTATATATGTAATGGATTATATTAATATTTGTTCATATATGAGAAATGAATGTTAGTTGTTTGATTTGAAATTTCATTTGATTTTTATATTAAATTTGTACGGTGGTTATTGAAGAAGGAAGAAGATTATATAAGAAGAATGTATATTAGGTGTATTTGAAATTTCCTAAGTAAATGTTAATTGAATATGTGTATACGTATGAAGAAGATCTTGGAAATTAAAAAAGGATAGAAAAGAAAAAAAATTACAGAATACAACAAAAGTAGGCTTGATTCTGGCATTTGAAACGTTCATTCGTCTTTTTTCCTTTTTTTTGGGACCGTTTTGGTCCTCTTTTTTTCATTTTTTTGGGACTGTTTGGTCCTCTTTTTTCCTTTTTTTTTTGGAAAGTTCGTTCCTTTTTTTTCCAATTTTTATTGGAGCGTTAGGCCCTCTTTTTTACTATAACCAATTACATGTACACAACTCATTTCAAATGAAACAAAGGAAAAAAAAAAACTCGAAGAAGGGATCGTGAGAAGAAGACTTATTGAGGAAAGTGGAATTACCAATACTTCGCTTCTCCGTTGCTGGTCATTCTCTTAGATGAGAGAAGAGTTGATGATAGAGAGAGATATATATATATATATAGAAGAAGAAAAATAAAAAGAAGAAGAAGAAGAAGAAGAAGTGTCGTAGCTGTCGAGTTGTTCAAAATGAGAAGGAGAGAGGGTGATATAAAATTGAGGATAATTTTAAAAGTTAAATTACTTTTAGATAAGGACTTACAAGTAATTAGGGGGTCTAACTATTCCTCCTAATTTTGAATGTTTGTTCAAATTTCTCATTTTGATTATGGTAGTTTTTTTATTATTTAATTTTTAATAAAATCTTAATTATTAAAAACATATTCAAAGGCTATATCAATATGATAGTATTATTCAACTAATATCATCAATTATTTAATCAAGATTTAAAGATTGTAATATTATCGAATTTGTATTAAAAGTACATACCAAAAGCAAATGATGCTGCAATGGCCTCATAGATCTCCAAATGCTATCAAGCAATATGCAACACTAAGAACAGACAATGATGAATAAGGAGCGGATGAGATGATACAATAGGAAGCCTCAGAAATCAGAATTCTTCAACTCTGATAGCATCTCGAGGCATATCATAAGCATCTTTTGCCCTGGATTTCTTCATCCCAGCAGTGAACCAAACTTTGTCAGACTTGTAGCTCTCAACACCCACATTCGTCACCTTAACCCACACAACTACCTTTGTTTTCATTCCTTCGATTCCGCTCAGCTTCCCCCTTGACAATGTCCCCTTCACTCGGCTTGCATACCTCACAACAGATGAGTCCTTGAAGCTCACCTCACATGCAGACGACATGTACACAATCAGCTTTGACCTCGATTCATCGAACTCGTAGCATATAATGTTCCGGGGGAAGAGTCCTGGAGGAAGGTTGTACTCCCTCAGAAGATCTGGCAATGCTTTTGCCGGCTTACCTGTAATTATTATCAACATTTTTTTATGTGGGGTTGAGTTATAATCTTGCGAAATCACTTGGACAGATCATGGAAGTGCTTTTGAAGGAATTGAGAACTAGCTTCACAGTCTTACCTTTCAGCTTGTTGAAAATCCATTTTGCTTTTTCCTCCACGGTGTTGGAGAGAGACTGCATTATAAGCAAACATTTAGTCAAACGCAAAAGCAATTTATACATAGAATTTGATAGTTAGAGAGTGATAAATATGGAACATACAGAGAGGTCTTCAGTGATGATGGAGAGTTCTTGCTTTGCTTTCTTTGAAATCCAGAAGCTGCCAACTTTTGTTAGAGCTTTCTCCATTCCTTGATGGCTATCTACCTGGCTTCAAAATATCACCGATCAATCTTTGCAGAGAGAAAGAGACAAAGAGAAGAAGTAGGATGAGAAGCCCTTCCAGCAGGCCACAGACCTGAGCAAATCTCTGTGTTTCTCAGAGAAGCAGAGATGCATGTAGTGACTGACAAACAATAATGTGACTGAATTGAACTCAATTCACCACCTCACAAGATGACTCTCTCTCTCTCTCTTTCTGTCCTACCAAAAACAACCAAGATTGATTTGTGATTTATGCTTCAATTGCAATTACACGAAAGATAATGTTCAATTATTTTGTAAGGTAAGATAGACAAAGACAGCTCACCACATGCATACAACTTCAATAATGTTAAATGCTCCATGAACTTGCTGGATATTAAATGTAATACAGTTGTTCTTTTATTTTTTCCTTCTAACAAAAAAAAAAAAAAAAAAAAAAAGATTAAAAAANCCTTCAAACAAAAAAAAAAAAAAAAAAAAAAAGATTAAAAAATACGCATATTTGTACAAGTTTTTAAAATCACATTTTACAAGAAAATTTTTATTTTATCTAGCAACTTACAAAATTTGTGGTAGATATACCACGTCTCATGAATGGAAGATTAACAGATGAGTTTGCTGGAGATTGAAGCATGGCTATAATGTAGGTTAGTTGCAGACAAAAACAGCTCATCTCCCTTGGAGGCATTAACAGCTTGAAAACTGATCGAAATAGACAAATCGGAGGCATTGACAACTTGAAATTAAGCTGCGAAGTAGACAAATTCTTGTTTCTTCAGTGACAAGTAACAACAAGGGAAATCTAAGTGTTATATAATCTAATTCCTTAAAGGTTTTTGTCATATATACACACTCGAATCCTGCTCTCTAGCTTGAGTGTGAACTTGTTAAGAGTTTCGTTTCCATTTTGAGATCAAAAATAGATATCATAGGATTATAGAAATAGTTAAAATGTTTTTAAAATTTTCTAGAAACGTTTAGATAGAAATAATGCGATTCTGTAGGAAATTGATGAGGAATTAATTAGCAACCACTACTCTTAAAAGTTAAAACGAGACGTTTCCAACAAAAATAATGAAAAAAAGCAAACTGTTTTCATGGAAACAAACACAAATACATATTTAAATAATTCAGAAACGTTCTGAGCTTGAGCTATCTTTCATCGATCAGTTCAAGGCATACTTGCTGGTCGGACGTTATTCACAAACCTTTGAATCTTCACTTGAGACAAAACTCACAACCTCGTTTTTACCAACAAGAAAAGTACAATTTTTGAGTTTAATTAATATGTATGATGAATCTCCATTATTCTAACCCCTCTCCTCATCATATCTTGTCTTCTTTTCCTCTCAACGACTGGTTAATTTCTTTGCAACATCAGGTAAAACTTTCCTTTCTTTCCCTACTTCTTGTGCTTTTCGTATTTGTTATGATTAGTGGATGAGAATCAAGAAGAGGGACTGACATGCATGGTAAAAGAAGTTGAATGTTTTAGGAGTCTCTAATTGGCAGTTAGTTGTATTGGAAGTGGTTTGTACTTGTCTAAAGATACTCTTGTAAACTGTAATTATCTTTATTTAAATTGAAGCTTTTATCTTGACAAATATGTTTACGGATTTCTCTCTTAGAAGTTAATATATAAGAAGATAACACTCCAGTAACGATATAATCTTAACTGGGTAGATTTTTTTTCGCTTTTTTTTCTCGACTACCAAATAACGGATAATCATTCTACGTGGAAAATTGGGTAGAAGCAATTTATAATGTAAACACTAATTTGTTGCATATTTTCATGGTTGCATGCGTTGGTTGAACATTGTTATATCATGCATGTAGTAACGTTTAATTGTTATATTTTTGTGTTGGTGGCAGATTAATTGCCTCTTGGAATTTTTGGAGGGTTTTGAGGACATTTTGGATAGTTTCTTGTTCAGAAAAATATGAATGAGATTGATACCAAATCCATTGAACCAGTTCAAGTTGCACTGTGCTTGTTCGGGGAGATTGGCCACAAGTCTGCGAGCAGCGATGTAAGATTCAGGGATGTTAATTTTGATTTATTAAAAATCTTTTACAGTTTATTGTATATTTCATGGCATATATATGGATCTAATTCTCCTTGGAGCCACTAGAGTAAGGCATTGATGTATGCATTTTCTAGTTGTAACGAGTCCTTTTTGTTTGATCAGTCGGAGAACGGGAAAGAGAGAGATTTTGAAAGATTAATGAAGGATTTAGCCAAATACAAGCTGCAATTGGAAGCGAAAGACTTTGCTTACAAACAAGCCCTTCTTAAACTGGAACACTACCAGAAAATAGCTGAGGAACTTTCCACTCTGCTTAAGCAATCTGAGATTGATAGAGAGAAATACATAGAACAGTTTAAAGAAGCTAGAAATTATGTAGATGAACTTGAATCAAAGGTCAAAGAGATGGCTAATCAGCTTTCAGAAAATGGAAAGATCCGGGAGCAACTTTTAAATGTTTTGAATGAGTTGAAGGCTGCACAAGAGGAACTACTTAGAATGGAAACAGAAGTTGCTGCTGCCAAAGACTTGCAGCATAAGGCAATGACACAAGCTGAACTGATGGAAAGTGCTGCCAGCATGGAAAAGGAAAAGGCAAAAGAGCTTATGAGGCATGTTGAGGAGCTTAATGAGGCTATTCTTATGTCAAACCTGGCTAGTATTGAAGCTGAGAAAGAGAAGTGCGAAATTTTGTGCGACAAAGATGCTGAGATAGAGTTAGCTATTGCAACAGCAGCTGAAGCACAAGAGCAGCTAGAAGGTTTGAGAAAAAAATTGCAAATGGCGGAAGAAATGGAGAATGAGTTCCTGGCCAAGTCCGTTTTTGTTGATGTGCTGCAGATCCAACTTGAGCAATCAACTGAGCTGCTTAGTTCATCAGATAAAGCTACTTCTGACGCCATAACCGTTTTGAAACAACTAAAAGCTGATATGGAGGTAAAGGAAAGAGAAAACTCAGATCAAGCACTTCAGCTTGAAGCATTGGAAACGGAACTGAGTTTGTTGAAACTAGAACTAAAGAATTCGAATGAAGAAATAGGAAGTTTTAAATCTGATTTTGATAGTCTTACTGATGAGTTACAAAAGGCAAAAACTGAGATTGTTGAAGTCAAGGAAAGAGAGACTGAAGCACAAGTTGAGATTGCAATCCTAAAGTCTGAGCTTCACAAGGAAAGGTCAAAATTTGCGGCAGCTGAAGTGAGAGCTGAGAGTGTTAAATCAGGATTATATCTTGCAGTGCAGCAGCTAGCTGTCGAAGCAGAGAAAGCAAAGAAGGAAACCCAAAAGCTAAAAGGAGCAGCAGATAAGGTAATTGAGGAATTTGACTCAGTTGAGAACTCTTCTCAGGATGTAGAAATTGCACAACTTAATGAGGTTACTGATACCCATGTAACTATTTCATTTAAGGAATATGAAAGTTTGATTAATAATGCTCAGAAAACAAATCAAATTCAGGTGTCAACAGTGGATTATGATTCCAATGAGTGTGAAATTTTGAAGAAAGAGCTGGAAGTTGCAACGATAAAAATTGGGGAGTTCAGGAACCGAGCAGAACAGGCTGTAACAAGGGCTGAGGCTGCTGAAAAAGCAAAAACAGCAGTTGAGGATCAGCTAAGGAAATGGCGAGTGCAGAAGCAGAAGAGAAGGGCTGCTTTCGATTCACTCAAGGATTTCTCCTCCACACATAAACATAATAGCTTTCCCACATATGAAGAGATACCTGCTCATTATCAGCCATTGGGTAAAGTTCTCAACATGAAATTCTAGCCTTAAAAAGCTCTGTTAACATGTCTGAAAGTGCTGTTTAATGGGTGGGATCGACTCTCTTTTAATGCTTTTGTATCAACAACTGATAAGATTAGCCTAACGGAAACTCTAAATCTCTATTCGATCTTATTCTGCAACTGCACTTTTAGTCTAGAACAACATTTTTTTTTGTTTCATAATTTCGTTTGTCAGTCCGTGTTCTTCTTGTAGGCTTCAATGTCTTCAAATTTTGTGGGATTTGATCTTCAGCAGCTGTCAAGCATTGTTTAGGCTCATGCAAGAGACATGCCTTAACTTGCCTCCTTAGTCTTGTCTAATCTACTTAACTAAGGCCACCATTGATTCCATATCTGCTCTTTAATGTTTAACCTTACAGTAGGAAGATAATTTATGAATGAAAAAAATAAAATTTTAATTAGAGAGAAATGTGATGAGTTTCATCTCTCAAAATGTGAAAGCCCCAATAAAAATTGGATGAAAAGAAAAAGTGGGAGAAAATGATAAGATAGGAAAAACTGAGTCATTGAAGGAAAGGAATAGTCAATAAATTAATTGGACAAAAATTAACCTAACATTAAAACAAAATATATTATTTATTTAATAAATTTTTAATTTATTTTTATAAATTAAATCTTCTCCTTGCTTGATAGATCGTTGGCCAGTGGTTCATTTGGCGTTTGCGCTGACTAAAACAAGTCATTTCGGCTGGCTGGCAATGGCTACTTGTTGGTCTGCGACACAAGCCCATTAACATCACTGCTAAAGCCCAATAACTTAAGCATGTTGTCCCCTCCATTTCTTGGTGTTTCCTAAGCAAACAAGTCCAGCCCACCTTTCTATTTCTCTCTTGATATGATAAGAGAGAGTAATTTTTAAACAAAACGTTTTCTGTGTTTTATGAAAACAATTAAAAAATATTATCTAGAGAGAAATACCTTCAAAAAATCATATGAGATCATTGTATTATCCATATAGTAGGTGGAAGCTGAAGCATCACTATGAGGAGGGGTCTATATCATTAGATGAAGATAATTCATATTATTACCTAATCCTTTTTTTATTAAAGTCTTTAATTACTTACACTTGCCATCTCATCCACCAAAATCTGAAAGAACCCTAATCAATAAACACTAGTAGAAACTTCTTCTTCACCAACCCCATTCAATTAATGTTTGAAAAACAAAGGCCAATTGTTACCATCATTTTCAGCTTTTTATGCAATTTTCCATCAATTCCTTGTTTCTGATAGAAACGAAAGCAGGAAAAGAAAATGTTTCTCGGTTTCCTTATTTTGCATGTTTTCCTCAACTCATGCACGCACATTCTTGGTCCTCGCCATGCCAGTTGCTACTCTACTGCTTCGAAAAGCAATTCTTTCCTTGCAAGTAACAAGGCATCCCTGTGAAACGAAAGCAATTTTTTTCCAAAAGTGTATGCGGGTCAATTCATACTCTTTCGTTACACCTTGCTTCTCTGGTAGAATTCCACACGCTACTTGCACCATTCTTCCAAGCTATACACACCTCTACCTCTTTTTCCATGTTCCCGTGTGCAAATCAAATCAAATCATCGCAATCTTTGATGAAAGGAGCCATCATTATTTATTGAAATGTTTCCTAAAATCTACTGTATACAAATATTCTGCTGCTTTAAAAGAAAAAAACTCTTGAACCATACATCGTCCAAGCAAGTTTCAAGTCTTAGTGATTGAAAATTATGTTTGTACACGGTTTGAAGAGATGTGTTTCTTCCCAATCTTTTCCCATTCATTTGACCAAGGGTCGTCTCCATTTGCTTTTTGATAACTATGTTCATATGTTTGAGTAGCGTGATACTCCTACACCTATAAACTTTAGTTTTTAGGAAAGTGATAAATTTAACATGTTATCAGAGCCATAGTGAATTAACTATCCGGATATGTGAGGTTCGGTCCGATCCACACTGCAAGTGCATGTGCACGTGAGGGTGAAAAAGCGTATTAGATGTTTAAATATTCAAGTTAAACCCACATCTGAATTTTTAGGAAAATAGCAAACTTAACAGTTTCATCATCAATCTTGATTAATGTAATTAATTTTTTGAATTTATTCTTTCAATCATATTATACGACATCAGTTTGTACAATCGAATTTTTATAAAAAGTTTGTAAGTGTAATAATATTGTATCCAATTTCTAATATTTCTTTTCATGTTAATTGAATTTGGTTATATCTTCATCGCATATCATGGCAACCTTACTTTAAAGAACTAATTATTTATAATTCAAATTTTTTCACTTGATTAATTGGACTAATAACGCCGGTATCGTAGACTAATCTTGATAATTAGATTTTTCTTTTCAAATTTCCACGATCGCCAGTTAAATTCTAACCTTTTCAATCCATGGAATCTACGGCTTGTAACGTGTGTAAAAATTTCAAAGTTGAAAATTACTTCACCATTATGAACCCTTAGATTTAAGATTTTACAGCTATACTTTAGCCCGACACCATGGATTGAAATTTTCTTATATTCAATTAATCAGAAACATAAATGAGAAAAACATGACAATTAATTTTGTGAAATCATGTCGTCAAGGTCAAAGGGTCTGCCACACGTGTGGGGAGATGTGAATATTTTTGCAAAATTATAAATGACTTGTAATTCAAGGACCACAAAATTGGTCTAGATTTGCTGCACATGGGTGAGGTTAGAAAGTAGAGGGTGGAGCAGTATATGCTGACTTACAATTACCAAAAATCTAATCACCCAATTAAGTTGAATTTTGACCAACAAAGATGGTCTCAATTAGCCCCCTTTTCATACACCCATCAATGAAATCATCGCTTATAAATCGATTAATGTTACAAGTATAAAGTTTATATTATAAATTTATATACTAAATTGACGTGACATCAAACGAATAATAAGGTAAATACATAAAAGTTAATATAATAAATATCAATTTATTTAACTTACGAGTTACTTGATGCCACATCAATTGTTCAGATATAAATTTTATACTCATAATATTACTCTTATAAATTTTTATTTTTTAATCTAAATATAAAATAATTTAAAGAATTTTTTTTTTTCTCTCGTGATCAAATATAATAAACAAAAAGGTACTTCGTAAGATATCAAAAACAATTCATACTTGTCTTGGATAGATTATAGCTACCACATCTATCTAACCCATATATGGTCAAGATTTTATTTACTTATTTATTAAATGTTTGTTATTCTTTGGAGCGATTTTCCATGATTTTAATGTTAGATATAGAGTTTGGTGAAGCTTCAATTGATTGTATTAATTTATGGTTAGATGTTCTAACTTGGCTTTGACTTGATTAAAAAGCTTGGTTGTTAGCATGATTTTAAATGAACTATTAACACATCTTTAATTGATTAGTCATCCATGACCCATTACAATTTTTTCCTCTTCGATTAAGAGGAGACATGAACGCCATGTACAAGCTCGTGCTTGGACCAAATCTTAATAAATTAATTAAATTTTTTTAATTTTAATTAATTCGTTTCCATGGACGACCTTGATAAAGAATAATTGATATAACGAGTGGGGTGCCATGAACTATGTGAGCAAGAGATTGAAGATATCATATAACCACTAAGCTTGAATTTCTTTCTATTCATCTACATGTCAAATTTTGTAAAATATTAATTGGTGATCTCTAAAGATTTCGTAATTTTATTTTTCTCGTAATTTATTATCGATCAAAGTCGTGTCGTTCTTGCTCTATGTTTGAATTGCGGTAAAGCCTCGTCTCGCTTAAATAATAAAATATCTCGATCCCATCTAGAGACAATATGCTAAAATTAATATCCTTGCTAGATGCATAAGATAATATTTTTTTAGGCGATTTAAAAAGTGATTATGAATAATTAAAAATCATCTTTAAACCTTCTTTTTTTTTAGTGAACAAATGGGTGATCGACAACAATATCCGAAAAGAGCTAAGATGATACCCAAAACAACAATAAATCTCTACACATTAATTTTTTAAATTAAAATATGTAATATAAATATATTTGTCTAAATTTTATTGAATTGAATCCCGTAGCTCCAAAATTTGAAAGATTCTTGTATAATTAATTGAATAACTAAAGCTAGAATGACGAAGTGAAAAGATTAAACATTTGGATAGTAGTAGGAGTAATGAGAACAACAGCCCAACTAGCTAGCATTTGCTATGGTATCTCATTCTCACCCATAAAAAATCTAACTCCACAACATGGTTGAAAATTAGAATCCTAAATTGACTTTGATTTTCTCTTAACATACATCTTAAATAAATAATATTAATTAATTGATTTGAGGGTGACTGCCCCACGGGGGGACTTGCTGCCCCTGCCGTGAAGCCGAATCCAAAAACAACAAATTGACATTGACATTTGTGTTAAATTATTTCCAATTTACCCAAAGAAACCATAAAAACAATAATATACTAATAATAATTATATATATAAAAAATAATAATTAATAAATATTTAAAAATAAAGATGATGAGTGATATGAAGATAACTATTATTGACATTTGAGTGATATATGAAAGGCAATGTCACTTTCCTTTAACCATTTGCTATCAGAAAAGAATATAAAAACAATACACGAAGAATATGAAAACTTTCATGTCATTTTCGTGTGCTAATTTTTTTTTTTGGTGATATTTTGAACAATTTTACTTTTTCTTTTATGTACGTATGTATGCAATAATTATTAGATTATTCAAAAAAGACCCATTTAAAAATAATTAGTGATGAAATGAAATAATTGTCTTATTTTCTGTAAAATATAACCTCAAAACATGATCATTAAAGAAAAATAAACGTTATTGTCAAGGTAACAATCATTATGTAATCACAACAATTTGTATTTTAAAAAAAAAATATCAAGAAAATGGAATATAATATAAAAAGTATAATTACAGTTATATGGGAAACCCAGTTAGTCTAATACGTGATTTGTTTAATTAAAACGGCTGTTGACTAAACGGCTAAAACGACCTCCATTGGTGTGTCTTGTACTATAATTTCCATAAAAACAGTGTTAATTAATTATTAATTAATTGCGTTTTATTTTTTATTTTTTAAAAAAGGCGACATGGATTTTGTACAATTGGCATAACCACAATGGTCAAAGACTAATGAGTGAATGAGTACCATCTAAGGTAGACATTAGGCTAGGCCCCATTTCATGGAAGTTGCTTCCAAAAACATTAAAAACATATTTTTGTGCTCTACCCTTTGTATTTTTCCCAAAAAGATTCGTATTTTGTTTTTAAGATGATCGTTTCTGACGAGGCCTATTTGTTTGCTTTAATGACATAAAATAGGAAAGACAAATTTGATGATATTTCTAATTTTTTATTTCGACAGTATATTTATATTATTAAGTAATATTATAAATATAAAATTTATATCATAATTTTGTATCTATGATGTTATAAAAATGATAAAGTAAATAAATGAAAATAAAAATAATAAATTTTAATAAATTTATCTTACCATTCACGTAATGTTACATCACAATTAGAATATCAATTTTATACCTATAGTATTACTGTATATTATTTAGTTATCACTTAAGAAGGGCTTAATGAAAGTAATTTTATATCTTTTAAGTAAAACCCAAAATTGAGGTTGTTATGAAAAACTTTTTTTAGTTCTTTTTTTTTTAAGTTGTCGTATTTTAAAAGATTTATCTTTGATAAATTTACTCCTAGAAGAATTGAAACAAACAATTCCTATGTAGGTTTTGGTGGTGCTTATAGGGATGATAAAAACATTTTTTTTTATTTAGGAATAGAAAAACAAAATATATTGTTTTGAAAAAGCATTTCTTAAAATATTTAAAATAATTTTTGGAAATTTTGTGGAGAGCAGGTGAAAACAGCAAATGAAATAAAGGAGAAATTCAATGGAAAAGAACTGGGATGTGTTTGTTGACGAACATAAATTTTAAATTGTTGTACTTTTCAAAGCGTGGTCAAACCAAACAAATCCTAAATGAGACAAGTTGTCTAAATTAGAAAACCATTTAATTTTACGTTGCTTCTTTGGTTGGCCAAGATTCTCTTTTTTTTTTTTTTTTAAACTTTGTGACTACATGTAATTAAGAAATCATTTTCTTCTTAATTAAACAAAAATGAAGTGCTNCTAAATTAGAAAACCATTTAATTTTACGTTGCTTCTTTGGTTGGCCAAGATTCTCTTTTTTTTTTTTTTTAAACTTTGTGACTACATGTAATTAAGAAATCATTTTCTTCTTAATTAAACAAAAATGAAGTGCTAATCAAAGATAAATTTCATGATTATTGGATTTCCTTTTACACTGAGGTCATACCCCAAAGATTCTTTTTTTTTTTTTTTTTGAAAAAAATCAAATCAAAATAAGGATTATTATTTTTGGAGAAAGACAGTTTATTGATTTTTAAATCATACAAGAGGTGAATAATTTACGTGGGACTAGGAAATTTTAGGGAAAGAATCGTTAGGTGGTGTTTAAAAATTGATCAATTTTTTAAAATTTAGATGTTATAATATTATGTTTAACGATAAAAAATGTCGGACATATTTGATATATTTGATAATACGTATTAGACAATATCAAACAAAGAATGACATGTTTAAAATTGTATAACAGACAAATATGATAATATCTGTGGAATGTTAGACAGTGTTACGTGTTTGATGGATTATGATATCTAAATTTTTCAAAAACAAGTCAAATTCAAACGAAATCCCGTAATTTAGGTTAAAATTATTTATTAATAATTATCTTGAATTTGATTTTATGCATTTTAATTTAAGTTAAAATAAACTATTGTTAAAGTTGGGAGTTAATAATAATTTGTTAATAACTTAATTATAACATTCAATTTTTTTTTTTTTTTTTAGAAAATTGTGAGCAGATTACAAACCTGTGGGTGCAATTAATGGAATTAAACAAGAGAAAGCTATTCTCGTGATCTTCTTTGCTCATTCTTAAACCAAACCAACTTACCAACCAACAAACCGGTGATTTTGTTCTTCAATTTCCCTTTCTGATATGATTGTGTTTATCTACAAACAAAAACATGCCATGGAACCACAAATTCAAGCGCTTTTTGAGTCTCCTGGTCCCGGGTGTCCTTGGTCAATCTGGGATAATGGGTGCGAGCTGGTCAACATGGGCGGCTCCCACCGGCCATCAACAAGCCATTGTTGGACCAGAACTAGAAATACAGAACATACGCACAGATGGGTCTGAGCTTAATATTATTATAATGGTCAATTAAATTATAATTTAATTACTGTTTACTAATCATTATTTATTTATTAATTAAAAAAAAGTTATATGAAAACGAAGGTAATGAGAAACTATTAACTTATTAAGCGTTTCTTCAAAGTTTGGTTTGGTCTAAGTGCAGGCGCCTCTGTTTCTTCAACGACATTCGCATCCATTCAACTTCACCGTATTTGCAGCTCTCTGCTCATTTCTTTAATCACGGCTTGACCGTGGTTTTGTTTATGGAGTTCTGAGGAAGGAAACTTCAACCGTAAATATTTTCTCAGGAAGAGAAATAGGAAAACGAGGAGGAAGAAGAAAGATTATAGTTGATGATCATGTCAGATGATGAAACTGATTCATGGCGGTTTGGATTGTTCGTCGTCTTAGTTCTGGTAACAGGTAATGATTCAAGTGTCAGTTTTTCCTTTTTCTTTTCAATGGTTTCAAACAGAGCATGAAACAGAGCAAAGCTCTGTTTCATTTTCTTTCATGAGAGTTTGATGAATATGGTATTGTCAAACATGAGTCAAGAAGCACAATATGAAGTTGAATTCTCAAGTTTATGATTAAAACTTCGAAATTTTTTTTCAGGGTATATTAAATATTTTCCTTCTCAGGTTGTTGCTTCGTCACGTTGTTCAAGGAAGATTTTGTTTCCTTAATTTTCTGCACATGATTGGCTTATAAGAATCTTCGCTTTCATTTGTTGCAGCAAGGCTTGTCGCTGGAGATTCTTTGCAAACAGATAAAGAAGTGCTGTTGAGTCTGAAATCGTTCCTGAAGGGGAATAATCCTGTAAACCAAGGACATTACTCGCATTGGAATGAAACACCAAACCCTTGTGAATGGCCCGGAGTATTTTGCTCTTCTGATAAGGCCAGAGTCACTGGCCTCAATCTTACTGAATGTAACATCTCTGGTGAAGTATTCAGCAACTTCTCTGCCTTGACACAACTCAATTATCTTGATCTCTCTAAGAACACTTTTAAAGGCTCCATCCCCGATGATTTAAGCCGCTGCTACAATCTCAAGTTCCTTAATCTATCTCATAACATTCTTGATGGGGAGCTCAACTTGAGTGGGTTGGGTAATTTGGGGGTTCTCGATTTGTCTTTGAATAGGATTTCTGGGGGAATCCAGTTCAGTTTCCCTGCAATTTGTGAGAATTTGGTGGTTGCTAATCTTTCAGAGAACAATCTTACTGGAAGAATAGATAATTGCTTTGATGAATGTCGAAATTTGAGGTATCTCGACTTGAGCACCAACAACTTTACTGGAAACTTATGGCCTGGATTGGCACGGCTTGTGGAGTTTTCTGTTTCTGAGAACAATCTTACTGGGGATATTTCGCCTTCCATTTTTACAAAGAATTGTAGCCTTGAAGTGTTTGACTTGTCAGAAAATAACTTCACTGGTGCTTTTCCCGGAGAGATTTCCAATTGCAGGAACTTGGTTATCTTGAATTTGTGGGGAAACAATTTAACGGGCCCTATTCCACCAGAGATAGGCTCGATTTCGAGCCTTGAGGCCTTGTTCTTGGGGACTAATAACTTTTCGAGGGAGATTCCAGAATCTCTTCTGAACCTGAGAAACTTGGATTTTCTGGATTTGAGCAAGAACAATTTTGGAGGGGAAATACAAGACATCTTTGGGAGATTCACTCAGGTCAAGTTTCTTGTACTGCACGGAAATTCCTACACTAGTGGGATATATTCTTCAGGTATTCTTAAGCTACCTAACATTTCTAGATTAGACCTGAGCTACAACAAGTTCACTGGTCCATTGCCCGTTGAAATCTCTCAAATGCGAAGTTTGAAGTTCTTGGTCCTGGCCTATAATATGTTCGATGGTACCATACCACCAGAATATGGTAATTTTCCTAGTATTCAAGCTCTTGATCTCTCCTTTAACCAGCTAACTGGATCAATACCACCCTCTCTTGGAAACTTGACTTCTCTCCTGTGGCTAATGCTTGCCAACAATAGACTTTCTGGTGAAATTCCACGTGAGATTGGGAATTGCTCTAGCTTGTTATGGGTGAACCTTGCCAACAACCAGCTCTCTGGGAACATCCCACCTGAATTGACATATATTGGAAGAAATGCCAAGTCAACGTTTGAAGCAAACCAACAAGAAAATGACCGGATAATCGCTGGCTCTGGCGAGTGCTTGGTGATGAGGAGGTGGATTCCTGCAGACTATCCACCATTCAGTTTTGTGTACACAATTCTTACAAGGAAGAGTTGCAGAAGCATATGGGATAGATTGCTCAAAGGAAATGGGATTTTCCCAGTTTGTGTTGCGGGTACGAATGTACGTTCGTTTCAAATTACTGGCTATCTTCAACTAAGTGGGAATCAGCTTTCGGGTCACATCCCTTCTGTCATGGGTAAGATGCTGAATTTCAGTATGCTGCATTTCGGTTTTAATCAGTTGTCTGGGAAGCTGCCTCCTCAGATTGATAAGATGCCACTTGTAGTTCTAAACGTTACTCAAAACAATTTATCGGAGGAAATTCCCTCGGAAATCGGGAATATTAAATGTTTACAGATTCTTGACTTGTCTTATAACAATTTATCTGGCACATTCCCGGCCACCTTTAACAGCTTGTCTGAGCTGACCAAATTCAACATCTCATACAATCCACTTATCTCTGGCTCAATTCCATCAACTGGGCAGTTAGCCACTTTTGAAAAATCCTCTTACCTTGGAGATCCACTCTTGCACCTTCCAGATTTTATTAGCAATGCCCCTGCTCAACCCCCAAAATATGCCAAATCCAGTAGAGGGACAAAGAAGACTAAGTTAGCTGTAATTTTGGCATTTCTAGTTCTAACTCTGGCCGCTTTGGTATGTGGAGTTTTGTCAATTATAATCTGCATATCAGTTAAAAGTCCAGAAGAGCAACCGGGATATCTCTTGCAGGATATAAAGTATCGACATGATCTTGCTTCTAGCTCTGGAGGGTCATCACCATGGTTGTCAGATACTGTTAAGGTCATCCGTTTGGACAAAACAGCTTTCACACATGCTGACATTTTAAAGGCTACAGGCAAGTTTTCAGATGATAGAATAATTGGAAAAGGTGGATTTGGTACGGTGTATCGAGGAGTGTTGCCCGATGGAAGAGAAGTGGCGGTGAAGAAGCTACAAAGAGAGGGGATTGAGGGTGAAAAGGAATTCAGGGCTGAAATGGAGGTTCTGAGTGGGAACGGCTTTGGTTGGCCACACCCAAATCTTGTTACACTTTATGGGTGGTGCCTTGATGGCTCGGAGAAAATATTGGTTTATGAGTACATGAAAGGTGGGAGCTTGGAGGATTTAATATCAGATCGAATGAGACTAACTTGGTGGAAACGTCTAGACATAGCCATTGATGTGGCACGCGCGTTGGTGTTCCTACACCATGAGTGCTATCCTGCTATTGTGCATCGAGATGTCAAATCTAGTAATGTCCTGCTAGATAAGGATGGGAAAGCACGTGTTACCGATTTTGGCCTTGCTAGATTTGTGGATGCTGGGGATAGCCATGTGAGCACAATGGTAGCTGGGACAGTTGGTTATGTGGCGCCAGAGTATGGCCAAACTTGGAAGGCCACTACAAAAGGCGATGTGTACAGTTATGGTGTAGTGGCTATGGAACTAGCGACTGGGAGGAGGGCCCTGGATGGAGGCGAAGAGTGTCTGGTGGAATGGGCTAGACGAGTAATGGGAAATGGGCGAGGTGGGTTGGGTAGAGCTGTCATTCCTGTCGCGCTTTTGGGGTCTGGGCTAGCTGAGGGGGCAGAGAAGATGTGTGAATTGCTTCGGATTGGGGTGAGTTGCACCTCAGAGGCACCACAGGCTAGACCAAACATGAAGGAGGTGCTAGCTATGTTAATTAAGCTCCTCCCTCATTGTGATTCAGGTTTTGGTTCAGGCAATCTCAGAAATTGTTAGTAAGTGTAGGGCCTTGCATAGTTGTACACATACACACATGTAATAGACAAATTTAATTTTTACTATTCTTCTTGTACATAATCATTCATCATTACTAAATACAGAAGAAGAATGTACTCAATTTTGAATGTCAATAAATTTTTGTGTATAGCCTTGAAGCAACTGCGGAAGTCTTGCGAGTTAAGTCATATTCTGAATCTTTATATCAACATCAATTTTCCAGTTCGCAGCCAAGGTTTTGGAAAAGTGAATGCAAAAGCTATCATCTCTTAATAGTTTATCGTGCCAAAACCAATGAATTGTAGCCTGTTTGGGTGCAATAAATTAATGGAATTATTCAACTTCATCCTCTGTAAGGGAACAAAAAGTTAACCTCAGCTAACTGGAAAACACCCACTTCTTGTCTGTTACTGTTTGCATTTGCATAATTGCATGATAATGAAAATAAGCCACATTAGAAGAACATTAAGTCATGATGTAACCCCATTTAATCTCATATGCAGAAGGTCAAACTCAGTGCAAACAGCCAAACCAGGTTATCACAATCTGCAGTGTTACTGGCTTATTATCCTTCTGGTACTCTTAAATATCATATAAAACTGACTCAACTAAGCATTTGTTTCCTAAATCTGGTTCACTTCTTACACATTTGTGTTTGCATCTTAAACTTTTGTTTCTCGCTACAGGCTGCAGCATTACAATTTTGCGAAATGATAAATTTAGGCAAGTGGTTAGTTTCTGTCCTCTGCTTTCCAGTTAGAAGTCAAACAAGAAGCAGAAAGCTTGTGCATGGTCAATATGGCCATTGATTTCTAGAATGCCTAGTGATGTAGTCCAACACTCAGAGAAAATGGTGGACCAATTTCAGCACACCTAAAACCTTGATGGGCACATTGGAGTCCTGAATCTGTCCAATAAAAATCAATCTATTGCTGGTGGGTTAACCTGCACATAAGATGTGTATGTAACAAACTTTGAAAACTTGGAAACCTACGACGGAATTGACAGCTGCAATCATTTTTAATTTGGTATTTACATTTACTTCATTATCCTTGCAACTTTGAATTAATATAATTATATTAGACAAACCATTAAAGTAGTTGATGGATAATGTTATCAATAGTTTTTAAGTGAACATAATTTATAGTTTCTTATGCTTTATTCATTGATTATATTAGATCAATGGACAGGATGAACAACCTTTTAACTTTATACTTTTTTTTTTATATAGATATATAATTTGTGGTCTTCAGATTTCTAAGTTGCTAAAATTTGGGATATTGCCATCATTATGACTAAAATAATCTTGTACCATTATGTAATTACCCTTTTCATACATGCACACATGCTATCCATGTCCGGTCTCCATGAACTCAATCAGCTCACTGCGTCCTTCCTCCACAATGTTATTGTACTACAACTCCCATTTATCGCTCAGTCTCATCTGGGTAAGCGTTATTTTCTTGCACTTTGTTTCACATTTTTATTTCCTAGAAAAAAATGACTTCTATTCCATGTCTTATTGTCAGAATCACCTTTAGATACAGGTCCATTTTTGTCCTACACTTGATTATTCATGGAAAACTAGCTCTTTTACTGAGAAATAGTCGCCGGGTTGATTTGGTTTCGCATTTTGTGCTCTCGTTTTGATCTATTATAGGACTTCAATTAACCTCTCTTGTTATTTTGACTGTCTTAACTGATTTGTTTTAATATATGCATTGAAGCTGATAGAATACTTTGTGGGGTTGTCTCTGTGTCATGTTGTAAATGGCTGCTCTAAGATTATTTTTAATTATTTTTTATTTTTTTTCCTTCTAGGGTTTCTTCAAATTCAAGTTAGGTTTTTTTCAATGTTTAAATAATGTGTTTCATAAATTTTGACTAAGTTTATTTTCTTTGTGGTTCATTTGTGTTCTGATGTCGGTTGATCATCTATTGCTTTCTTGAAGCATAAGTTAAACATGTTGGTGCTATTTTGGATTCTCAGTTAAAACTCACTCTAGGTGTAGGATATTTTAAGGCCTTCAATTTGGAGGTTTTCAAATGCTAACTACATAAACACGATTTGCAAGTGAACAAGTGATACCCTCACAAAACGGTGAGGTAATTTCCCCCTTTTTTCTAAACCTTTTTTTATTATGAATTGATCATTTGCTAAAAAAACATGTTCCTTAAGATATTTTTCTCCAGTGGAGCAACATCAAGTTTTTGTTCAATTGTCCACTATAAGATTTGTCACTGTTTCGAGGTTTGTAGGTCTCCCTGGCTTAGAGCATATCTACTGCACCCCTCCCAGAAACTTGTTAGAAGTGCTAGGAAATGTCTCTTTTATTTTGTCTTTTACTTTTTTATTGCGTGGGAGGGAAGGATGGGGCTGACCCGAGGATTGGAACTGGTGGTTCTTATGGTCTTTTATTTCTTTGTACTTGTGAAAGTTTCCATTTTATTCCATGGAGCTTGTTTTGTATATAATCTACCATAGAGATGTGGTGCTTGTTTCCTAATAAGTGGCTATACAGGGAGTCCAATCAATGGAAAAAAAATGCAAAATATTACGGAGCATATGACCGAAAGAAAATGGGTGATGAGAGTAGGGAATGCTTTATGAATGTTGAATTCGCTATCCAAAGAGAACTGGCATATCGAAGGAAGATTTTTATGTTTCAGTCACAAGAAGATGATGACTTCGAAAATACATGGTGCCATCAGAGGTGAGTTCATGCGATTTTTGTAAATGTGCATCACTTTGATGACTGCAAAGATTGTCAACTGGGATCTAAATTCATACTTCTCAACAACTTTCAACGTTTTTTTTTAGGTAATTGGAATAAATTATACTTAAACCAAATGTATGTTGCAAGGTAAACTGCTGTCAATTTTGTTCATTTTTTATGAGAAGTGTAAACGGCCTGCTATACAAAGAGTTCTGGCATTACTAAGTAGGATACCTCGTTTTGACTTTCACATCTTCACAAGTGTCATGCTATCATTTGATCACTTTGCTCTTGAATAAAGTTAACGTGGGTATAACATCTTGTGATAATTGAATGTCATTTGTGTTTTTCTTAGTATAAACAAGTACTTGAGGATCATGAAATGAATTGACAAACTAACTGTAAATTATAGTAAGAATTTGAAGTGAGAGATGTTGCTATTCATTTGCCAATGTCTCCAGTTTTGCCCAGTAAATCTATCAAAAGCTTCAAATTTTTATATCTTTATACAGAGCTGAAGTCCTAATGCTACTTTGCTTTTAGATTTAACAGCCATCTTGGTTACTATGAATTTGTTTCTATGATGAGAAACCATGGAAGGAGCTGGTCAGCTTTGTCCAACAATATCGTGACTGTAGACCATTAAAGACCTAATGATTAAAAGAAACTATGCACATATTTGATGCCAATCAAATTTGACGTGGCGAAGTTGGCAGTGGATGATTTTAAGATCACTCTTACTAAACAAATTGTCTGGTTCCCTTCTGAATTATGATCAGCAAGCTCATACTCTTTTTCTGTTACTTTTGAATTGTTACTTTATCATGTAATTGCTCTAATAGAATTGTCTTAAACGCGTAAAAGGGCAGATAATAGAGGAAGCTGGAAGACCAAATATCTAATTTGGTAGCTATTATGGTATTTCTGTTGCCCAATGTAGAAATAGGTATATCTCCACTATGTTTTTAGAAATATAAGATATATGCTTATATAGCATTATCATGTTGAGACCATTTGCGAAGAAGTACTGTAATAATTGAACATACTTTCCTCTCCGCATCTTTTTTTCTCTCTTTATTCTACCATTTCCTACCTGGATGCACAATCTTTACATTTCGCAGGATTCATTTATATATTTTTTCTTCTTTCCTTTTTCAATTTACAAAGTCAATTTTTTACAAACTTATTATACAAGCACATGTCTCATTATATTTGATGTGCTTTCTTGGACAAGGATAGTCTTAAATTAATTTGTAATATATACACAAGTCAGATCATAGTTGACATGCCTTCTTGCACAACGATGGTCATAATGAAATTCATGACGTGTTATGATATGAGATAGGTATTAATGTTATTTGTGATGGTTGCATTCCCGTGTGTGTGTGTGTATATGTGCGTATATAAATAAGTGTGTATATAGTTCTCTGTAGGACCAAGATTAGATTGATTTAAGTTTTAAGTAAAATTGACTGTAATGAATATAGGAACCACACCTCTTAACGGAATAAAAAGTAAAGAAACAAATGAAAATATGAAAAAGTTCCTTGTGAAAGAGATACAGTGTTTTATTAGGAACCTGGTGATTTTTATAGTTCTCTATGATTGATAGTTTGCTTCATATGTCAACAAAGAATGTTCAGACAGCCTTAAGCACAAGGCCAAGGAACAAGCAAAGGTGGTGTAAAGTTTGTAATGCCAGGTGCACAAGTGAAGAATTGTTCCAACAGCAATTACGTGGTAAAAAGCACAAGATTGAACTGGAAAAATCCAAACATGCTAGAAAACGTAGTGAAGAGAAGCAACTAAAAGTGCTGCAAATTGTGTCAAATTCGGTGCCCAAATGAGGATGGATTCAGGATGCACCTTGAATAGTTTGATTTGTTTATGCTAAATTCTCATTTGTTTTAAAACTCCCGCCAGGTTGTTATGTATTTCCTGAAAACACATTCCTAGCAAGCCTGACAGAAGTGTCACATCACAATGACCCTTCATTAGAACAATTTCATATTAAAACATAAACTTGAGTGCATAATGGACACTAACAAAATCTCTAGTGTTTATGAAAACTGACAACAGCTAGCGCCACTCACTCTCTAGTTTTCGAAGTTGGTTCAGGCTTACAGTAGCTTACTGCATTACTTTTGGGATCATTTTGGTTCATCAAGCTACAAGAGGGAAGTAAAGAAGTAATATATTCTTATTATGTTTTTGTATCACACTGCCTTTACATATATAAGATATCTAATGCATAGAAAAGGAAATGAATCATGAAGATTACATAATAATATACGTATAAAGGTGAAGATTTACAGAATAATTACACAGCAAATAAAGGAAAGTAATCATGGAGAAGATTGACTCTTGGCTGTAGATTCCATATCACGTAATGCTTTAACATGCCCCCGCAAGATTGACGGTCCGATGAGGACACCAATCTTGGAACGATGAACACAGAAATGATGACGAGGCAGAGGTTTAGTGAGAGAGTCAGCAAGCTGATCAGAAGTGTGAACATGAGCAACACGTAGACTGCCATTGGCAACCTGATCACGAACAAAGTGAAAATCAATGGCGATGTGTTTCATGCGAGAATGGAAAACCGGATTGGCACAGACATACGTGGCACTGATATTGTCGCAATAGATAACCGGAGGGGAAGGGATAGGTACGCGGAGCTCATGAAGGAGATTCGTTACCCAATTGACCTCGGCAGTGGTAGAAGCAATGGCACGGTATTCAGCTTCGGTAGAGGAGCGAGCCACTGTCTTTTGCTTTTTAGAACACCAGGAGATAGGATTAGCACCAAGAAAGACGATATAGGCAGATGTGGACGTGCGATCAGAAGGATCACCGGCCCAGTCTGCATCAGCAAAAGCATGAAGAAGGTTGGAAGATGTGCGACGAAGTAGAAGGCCATAATCAAGTGTCCCAGCAAGGTACCGAAGGAGGCGCTTGACAGCTGCCCAGTGTAGAGCGGAAGGACAATGCATAAATTGAGATAATTTGTTTATAGCACAGCAGACATCGGGACGAGTTAGAGATAAATATTGGAGGGACCCAAGGGCTTGCCGAAATAAGGTAGCATCAGCAGGTGGAGCGCCATCGGAAAGACGCAGAGCGTCAGTGGTGGCAAGAGGAGTAGAGACCGGTTTTGCAGTGGTCATGTTGAGGCGATGTAGTAAATCACAGACATACTTCCGCTGAGAGAGAAACAAGCCAGTGGCGGTGAAGTGAGCTTCAACCCCAAGGAAGTAGGATAGAGTACCAAGATCCTTGAGTGAGAAGCGGCTAGCAAGAGTGGAGATGAAAGCAGTGAGCTGAGCGGGAGAGGAGCCAGTGAGGATGATATCGTCCACATATACCAGCAAGTAGAGAACCGAGGTGGAGGTGTGAAGACTGAACAAAGATATGTCTGAGTGAGAGTTGGAGAAGCCGGCAGAAAGAAGAAATGTACGAAGCTCAGTGCACCACACCCGAGGAGCTTGGCGGAGACCATAGATAGCCTTATGCAGTTTACACACATAGTCAGGAGAATCTTTGTTACTGAACCCAGGCGGTTGGTCCATGAAGACTTCATCAGTTAAGGTACCCTGCAAAAAAGCATTGTTCACGTCAAGCTGGCGGAGAGGCCAACTGTTAGTCACGGCAAGAGAGAGTAAAATGCGAACAGTAGTAGGCTTAACAACAGGGCTATAGGTGTCAGAGAAATCAATCCCAGGGCGTTGATGAAACCCTTTAGCAACTAAGCGAGCCTTATAGCGTGCAACTGAGCCATCAGGATTCCGCTTAATTCTATAGACCCATTTACACCCAATAACATTTTGTGTGGAGGAGCGTGGTACAAGGGACCACGTGTGATTGGACAGGAGAGCATCGTACTCATCAGTCATGGCAAGACGCCAGACTTGATGTTGTTGAGCTTGGCGAAAAGTGGTGGGTTCAGAGATAGGGGATGAGATGGTGGAGTGCAGGTCAAGGATTTGCTTTGGTTTAGTGATATTGTTGCGTAAACGGGTATTATAAGGATGGGGAGTAGGTGCTACTATAGGTGAAGTAGGTAAAGTGGAAGAACTAACCTGGAGAGTGTTAGGAGTAGCACATGATGGAGGCTGGGATGAGTGGCTTGAGAATGAGGGCGCGACAGGCGAAGAGATAGAGTGAGATGGAGAAGACACAGGACTAAGAGGAGGAGAATGAGAAGGTGCAAGTGGAGGAATGGAGGTAGGGGAGGAAACTGGAAGACTGGTAAAAGGCAGATCATCCGAGCAGGAGGGGAAAGAGGAGGACACGGGAGAAGAAGAGGGACCGAGAGGGGACAGCGAGGGAGACAACCAGTTGGCCACACTCGGTAAGGAAGAGGAGGAGGCAATGGGAGAAGAGAGAGTGGAGAATGGAAAGACATCTTCAACGAATACAACATGACGTGAGGTGAAGGTTTTGGACGTTAAGGGATCGAAACAAAGATACGCATGATGAGGGATGGAATATCCTACAAACACACAAGGACGAGATCGCGACGCAAGTTTATGAGGGGAGTAAGGACGAAGCCATGGATAACATAGACAGCCAAAAGTGCGAAGAGACAAATAGGTAGGGGAAGAGTTAAACAAGCACATGAAGGGAGACTTGTTACGAGTGACAGTGGAAGGCATGCGATTAATTAAATAAACAGCAGTTTGAAAAGCTAGAGTCCAATACTTGAGCGGAAGGGAAGCATGATGTAACAGGGTGAGCGCAGTTTCAACAACATGACGATGTTTGCGTTCAGCCGTGCCAACATGTTCAGGTGTGTGAGGGGGTGAAGTAAGATGTTGAATGCCGACCTGAGACAGGAGATGACCGAGCCCAATTGCCTCACCACTACCATCAGTGTACACAGTACGGATGGAGGAGGAGAAATAACGTTCAACAAGAGAACGAAATTTAATAAAAACAGCAGTGACATCAGATTTACGTTGTAGGGGATATAGCCATGTATACTTTGTAAAATAATCCACAAAAATGACATAAAAGCGAAAATTATCAAAGGAGAGAAAGGGAGCAGGGCCCCAAACATCCATAAAAATAATTTCTAATGGTTGAGAGCAAGATAGAGACGAAGGACCAAAAGGGAGCTTATGACTTTTATTACATTGACAGGCATTACAAAATTGAGGAGTAACGGGAACTTTAGAAACTGGAAGTTTATGAGAAGCAATTATTTGATGTAGAATACGGGAAGAGGGGTAGCCAAGACGACTATGTCATGAACGGAGAGTAACAGAAGGTGAGGAAACAGAAGTAGCTGGGAAAGCAGAAGGGCTTGGGGAAGCATCATCACAAGTCGGCCACTCATAAACATGCCCTCTACTCCGGCCTCGCACCAAGGATGCCCCTGTGGTTAGATCATTCACAAGAAAAAAATCAGGAAAAAATTCAATTGAAGTGTGATTATGAGCACAAAATTGAGAGACAGATAAAAGGTTTTTCTTAATGTGAGGAGCACACAAAACATTATTAAGGCGAAAACTAGAATCATAAGAATTAAGAGAAGTTGAGCCAACATGAGTAATAGGAACGGTATTACCATCTCCCACCATGAAATTTTCGGTACCACCATATTCAGAGTGTATAGCCAGATTTTGGAGATCGGAAGTCATATGATGAGACGCGCCAGAGTCAACTATCCAGCCAGACTGACTTCCAGAAGATTCATGTGTTGCAAGATTAACTTGCGGCCAAGAGGATGGAGAAGGACGGGACCGACAGACTTTGGCGACATGGCCAGGCTTATCACATAGTTGACAGACGACTTGAGGAGAAGGGCCACGAAAGGGAGGCCGCCAAGGCTGATTAGAATAATGTGGGGAGAAGGTGTGATTTCCACGACCACCATAAGACGGAGGCTGAGAGGGAGAGCCATTGTTGGAGTTGTAAGGAAAGGTAGTGCCAGCATTTGGAAAGGTATTCTGAGAGTGTCCACCACGGCCCTTTCGAAACTGTTGTTTATGAGAAAATTGAGCAGTGACAGAGTGGATGTTCTTTGCTGTATCCGAAGATTTGAGGCTTGTCTCATAATCAAGAAGCTTTTCCACCAATTCTTCAAAACTGATAGGTGATTCTCTGGCACGTAAGGCTGCTTTTATTTCTTTGTATTCGCTGGTGAGACCATTTAACGTATGGACCACAACCTCTCCATCACTCAACTCATGACCTATCATAGCAAGATCATCGATGATAAGTTTAATGGACTGCATGAATTCAGAGATACTTCTACCTTGCTGACTGACTTTAGTGAGTGAATCAATCAGCCCAACCAGCTGAGTGTTAGATTTGTTGGCATAAGTGTTCTTGAGTTTGTCCCAGGCTTCTGCAGCATTCTTGCACCGTGACACAATTGGTGCAGCTTGGCCGATGACTGCAGTTTGTATAGCAAGGAGCACAAGACAATCTTGACGTGTCCAAATTTTGTAAGCGTCAGCCTGAAGTGGTGGACATGGATTTGTGCCGTCTACAAATCCCATGAGATCATAGCCGAGAAGAAGATTCGTCATCTGAGAACTCCACATGGAGTAGTTGCTAGTGTTTGACAGTTTGTGAGAGATGAGTGTGGCTGTGTTGATGGAGATAACAGGAGAGGAAGAGGAAGAAGATGATGAACTGGACATAACCGTGACTTCACTTGATGTTGTCATGGTTGAAAGAAGAAGGAAAAAATAATGAAAAGGTGAGTTGCGGCTAGGGCTYTGATACCATAAAGAAGTAATATATTCTTATTATGTTTTTGTATCACACTGCCTTTACATATATAAGATATCTAATGCATAGAAAAGGAAATGAATCATGAAGATTACATAATAATATACGTATAAAGGTGAAGATTTACAGAATAATTACACAGCAAATAAAGGAAAGTAATCATGGAGAAGATTGACTCTTGGCTGTAGATTCCATATCACGTAATGCTTTAACAGGAAGTTGGTCATTCCCTGGTGGTAACAGTCTCAGTTTGACATAATTGTGGATTCTAATCTTCATAGATATTTAAGGTGACTCCAAAATTTTAATCCTCTTGTAATAATATGGAATCATTTCTGTTACCATTTGCATAATTGCTAAATAATGAAAATATGCCACATTAAACCCTTACTCAATGCAGTGTTACTGGCTTTGTTATCCTTCTGGTACTGTTATATATTATACAAAAACAAAACTGACTCAACTAAGCTTTTGGCTCCTAAAAATGGTTCACTTCTTACATATTAGTGTATAGATACCGAGAGGCTCCATAAATTTGGATCTCTCTGGAATTTTTTAATATACATTTTTGTGAGAATTAAAACAGAATAATAATTAAAATTTGTATCCTATTTTACCTTAACTCAACTGTAGCTAAATAAACAGTTACAAATTAAACAGAAATAAAGTAAAAAGTTGCGCGCCAGGCACCGCTTTCCGTTAAGGGAAAGTGGGCCAACTTTGGTGAACTTTTTGACATTTTTACAACTAAAATACCCCTATAATATTATTCAATTACTATTTTCATACATGCACACATTTTCTCCATGAACTCGATCAGCAAACCGAGTCCCTCGTTCTCAAAGCATAGTCTTATTATACTACAACTCCGATTTCTCGCTCAGTCTTATCTTGGTAAGCATTATTTTACTGCACTTTCTTACATATTTTTATTTTCCCAGAAAAACAAGTAACTTCTTTTCCCTGTCTTACTGTCAAAATCACCTTTAGAACAAGTCTTTTTTTTTTTTTTTTTTTTATGTGTGTGTTTTTGTTTTGTCCTACACTTGATTATTCCTAGAAAACTAGCTCTTCTACTTGGTGCTTTCTAGATGAATAAAAATAATTTCTGGGTGCGCTCTCATTTTGATCTATTATAGGACTTCATTGACCTGTCTTGTGACTTTGTCTGTCGCAACTGATTTGTTTTAATATATGCATTGAAACTGATAGAATACTTGTTGGGTTGTCTTTGTTTCATGCTTTTAATAGCTTCTCAAGGATTATTTTTTGCTTATAAGAAAAGTCAATGTTTCATAACTTTTGACTTAGCTTATGTTATTTGTGGTGTCATTTGTGTTCTTATTTTGGTTGATCATCTTTTTTTGTTGAAGCTTAATTTAAACATGTTGGTGCTATTTGAATTCTCAGTTAAATCTCACTTTCGATGTGGGGCATTTTAGGGCTTCAATTTGGAGGTTTTCAAATGCTAATGTACTTACTACAGGATTTGCAAGAGAAAAAGGAATACCCTCATAAAATGTGAGGTGATTTTCCTCTTTTTTATTTTATTTTTCACAGGTTTCTACATTGAATTGATTATTTTTTCAAAAAATCAAAAAAAAAAAGAAAAGAAAAGAAAAGATTTTACTTGAGATCTTTTTCTCCAATGGAGCAACATCAAGTTTTTGTGGAATTATCTACTCTTAAGATTTGTGGCTGTGTTGAGGCTTGTAGGTCTCCCTTGCTTAGAGCATATCTAGTGCATCCATCCCAGAAACTTGCTCTCATTAGAAGTGCTAGGAAATGTCTCTTTTACTTTTGTCTTTTTCTTTTTTATTGCTTGAGAGGAGAGGGGGATGAGACTGACCTGGGTTTCCTATGGTCTTCTATTTCTTTGTACTTGTGAAAGTTTCCATTCTATACCATGGAATTACTTTTGTATATAATCTACTATAAAGTTGGTGCATATTTGTTGATGAGTGGTTATACAAAGAGTCTAATCAATTGAAAAAAATACAAAATATTGCAGAGCATATAACTGAAAGAAAATGGCTGATGAGAGTAGGGAATGCTTTATGAATGTGGAACTTGCTATCCAAAGAGAACTGGCATATCGGAGGATGATCTTTCTGTTGCAGTCACAAGAAGATGATGACTTTGAAAAGGACATGGTGCCATCAGAGGCGAGTTATGTGATTTTTGCAAATGTGCATTACTTAGATGACTGCAAAGATTGTCAATCGAGATCTAAATTCATACTTTTCAATAACTTTCAACATTATTTTTGGTAGTTGGGATATATTATACTTAAACAGAATGCATGTTGCAAGGTAAACTGTTGTCGATTTTCTTCAGTTTTTGAAAAGTGTAAACTGGTTTGCTATACAAAGAGTTCTGGCATTACTGAGTAGGATAGCTCTGTTTTGAATTTAACATCTTCACATATCATGCTATCATTTGGTCACTTTGCCCTTGGATAAAGTTAAAGTGAGTATAAACATCTTGTGATAATTGAATGTCATTTGTGTTTTTCTTAGTACAAACAAGTTCTTGAGGACCATGAGATGAATTGAAAAATTTACTGTAAATGATAGTAAGAATTTGAAGTGAGAGATGTTACTATTCATTTGCCAATATGTCATAAAATCTATCAAAAGCTTCAAATTTTCATACCTTTATATAGAGTTGAAGTGCTAATACTGCTTCAGTTTTAGATTTGGCAGCCTTCTTGGTTAATGTGAATTTAGTTCTATGATGAGAAAAATTTGTCAACCATCGAAGGAGCTTATCAGCTCTGTCCAACAGTATTATAACTTACTCCACGAGGAGCAGTACGGACGTAGATGATATCATCATGACCACTCTTTTTGTACCGCTAGGGATGCTTAACGCCACGTCGCCAACTAGCGCTACCTGCGCTTTCCTGTCTTGTCTCTTAGTGTGGTCATTAAAGACAAAGAAATGATTAAAGAAATGCCAGTCAAGTTTGACAAAGTTGGTGTGGATGATTTTAACAATCACTCTTACTAAACTACTTGTCTAGTTCTCTTTTGAATTATACCAACAAGCTCAATCTCTTTTTCTGTATGTTGAATTGTCTCCTTATCATATAATTGTTTAATTAAAATTGTCTTAAATGTGTAAGAGTGGGGCAGATAATAGAGGAAAGCTGAAATACCAAATATCCAATTTGGTAATTATTGTGGTACTTCTGTTGCCAAATGCAGAATTAGATATATGTCCATTGTGTTTTTAGAATTATAAGATACATGCTTATGTAGCATTATTGTGTTAGAGATGGTATGTTAAGATGTATTTTGCTGATTGAAGCATACATTCCTCTCGACATCTTTCTTTTTCTTTTTCTTTCCTCTATGCTCATTTCATACTTCCGCTACCATATCCTCCTAGGACATGCACAATCTATACATTGCAGGGCTCATCTATATATTTTTTCTTCTTTTCTTTTTCAATCAAGTAAATGATTTTTTTGACAAATTTTTTATACAGGCACAAGTCTCATTATATTTGATGTGCTTTCTTGGACAAGAATAGTCTCAAATTAATTTCTAATATATAAATAAGTCTGATTGTAGTTGACATGCTTGCTTGGATGATGATAATCTAATGTGTTATGATATGAAATAGGATTTAAAGTAACCTATATGCCCTGGATGGTTTCATTCCTGTGTTTGTGTATAAATATGTATATATGTAGTTTTCTGTATACCAAGATTAGATGTAGATACGTCTCAAGTAAATTGACTATAGCAAATATAGGATTCAAGAACAGATATTGTGCTTATTAGGAACCTGTATAGCATGCTTGTACTTCTTATAGAACTCTATAGTTGATAGTTTGCTTGATATGTCAATCGAAATCCAGATGTAGTGTGTTATTAGTCTCAAAATATTTAGAAACCAGACTTCCCCTATTTTTTATGTTTCTGTTTACTTTTAATGTATCGAAAGAACAAAGCTATGGTATGATGCTCTTATTATTATTTTTTTAAAATTATTATTATTATTATTTTATTTCATCTACTCTTATGAATTACAATTCTTACCTATATCAGTTGCTACCTTCAAGACCAAGTGTAAGTCCAGGCACAAGTTCTATTGCAAGTTTACCTTCAAGTCCACGTGGGGTTTCTGGACGGAAGCAACAAGCATCAACTAGTAATGCTGAACACCTGCTACCTCAACAGGCACAATTATCAATTAGTCATCCCATGAATGCAAATCAAGCAGATATCAGTTTTTGTACAATCTGTAATGTACCTTGCTCTGGTTGCTACAACTACAAACAACCTATAGATGGCCATAAGCACAAGGCCAAGGAACAGGAGTTGAGATGTGGTAAAAATGATTTTGTTACAAGTCCAAGCAGAAGTCCTATTGCAATTTTACCTTCAAGTCTAAGTGGGTGTTCTGGAGTGAAGCAAGCATCGGCAAGCAGTACTGAATACCTGCTACCTCAACAGGCACAATCATCAATTAGTCATCCCATGAACGCAAATCAAGCAGAGATCATTTTTTGCATGATCTGCAATGTACCTTGCTCTGGTTCCTACAACTATAAACAACATATGGGCGGCCGTAAGCACAAGGCCAAGGAGCAGGAGTTGAGATTTGATAGGAATGATGTTGTTGCAAGTACAAGCATAAGTCCTATTGCAAGTTTACCTTCAAGTCCAAGTGGATGTTCTGGAGTGATGCAACAAGCGTCAACATGCAGTACTGAACACCTGCTGCCTTTACACGCACAATCATCAATTAGTAATCCCATGAAAGCAAATCAAGCAGAGATCATTTTTTGCACGATCTGCAATGCACCTTGCTCTGGTTCCTACAACTACAAACAACATATGGACAGCCATAAGCACGAGGCCAGGGAACATGAGTTGAGATTTGGTAGGAATGATGTTGCCCAGGACAATAAAGTAGCTAACAAGCGAAGGTGGTGTGAAGTGTGTAACACTGGGTGCACGAGTGAAGGATTATTCCAACTGCACTTACTTGGGAAAAAGCACAAGATTGAAATGGAAAAATCCAAACACGCTAGGAATGGCGGTAAAGAGATGACAAAGGAGCAAAAGTGGTGCAAATTGTGTGATATTTTGTGCCCAAATGAGGAAGCATTCAGGATGCACCTTGAAGGTAAAAAGCATGTTACTCGCCTTATTGAGGTTGAGAAGAGAAGAAGGGCCTTAGAGAAGTGAAGCTGCTGGAAAATTAGAAGACGGATATATGGTTAGATTTGTCAATTAAGCTACTAATTTACCCTTTAGGAGAACATTTTCCCATTTCTTTTCTTTCCACGTAGTTTCTGAAAGGGAGAATTGTAATGCATGACATACTGAACAACATCTGAAATCTGACTCGATACAGAAAATCATCAAGTATCAAATTGAAGCTGAACGTAAATCCAATAGTTACAAATAAAATTAAGTATTGTTGTTGCTCATGGATTCTTCAAGAGATGCCAAACTATAGAAGGCTCAGAATTGGAAATTCAATGTTTTAAAGAAGGCTGTGATAGGCATTAGATGGCTTGGTGGCTTTATTGTATGACATAAAAAGCAAACTAAGAGAAAAAAAAGTTTATCTTACCAAAGCCAACATCACACAAGTTATTATTATCATCTGGCGGCTTGTGAATGCAAAAACTACCATCTTTTAAATAGTTTATCCTACCAAAGCAAATGAGTTGTCGCCTTTTTGGGTGCAATAAATGGAATTATTCAACTTCGACTTTGGAAAAGGTACAAAAAGTTAACCTTAGCTCACTGAAAAACACCCACTTCTTATCTTTTTTTTTTTTTTTAAATCGAAGTGTTCGGATCAACTTACGCACATCTTGACTAATCCTCAAAAAAAAGATTAGCGAAATCCCAACCTACATGATCATTTAAATTATAATATAATCTATGTATAAGAAGAATCGAACCCAAAATTTTACTATTAGCTTTACCTCCTCAATTCTGGGTGCGCCTTATCACTTAAACTAAACCGTCACTTTTAATCTATTACTATTACCATTTACATGTAAATGCATCTGATCATAGTGAAAATATGCCACACTGGAAGACATTAAGTCATGATGTAACCCCATTTATTCCATATGCAGAACTTCAAACTCAGTGCAAACCACCAAGCCAGGATATCACAGTCTGCAGTACTGAGCATTGGTTTCCTAAATCTGGTTCGCTTCTTACATATTTGTGTCTTCATGTTAAATTTTTGTTTCTTGCTACGGGCTGCAGCATTACAATTTTGTAGAAATTGATAAATTAAAAGTCAATCAGAAGTCAAACAAGCAGTAAGCTTGTGCATGGTCAGCACAACAATGGTCCTTGATTCGCAGAATGCCTAGTAATGTTGTCCACCACTTCATAGAAAACGGTGGAGCAGTTTCAGCACCACTAATGTTGTCCACCACTTCATAGAAAACGGTGGAGCAGTTTCAGCACCACCTAAAAGCCTTGATGGCCACATTGGAGTCCTGACATTGTCCAATAAAAATCAACCTATTGCTGGTGGGTTAAACCTGCACATGAGAACTAAGATGTTTATATAACAAACTTTGAAGACATGGAGACCTATGGTGAAATTGGCTGATGCAATCATTTTTAATTTTTATAATTATATTAGATAAACTATTAAAGTAGTTGATTGATGAATTTACCAGTCTGTGATAGCTTTTAGGTGAACATATTTTATAGTTTTTGAAGATTTATCTAATGATTATACTAGATCGATGATATAGTATCATCCTTTTATTGGTTTATATATAAAAAATTTAACTTGAATGTATACCCACAGGCTCTATAAATTTGGATTTTCCTCGAATTTTTCTGAGTATTAAATCTGAATAATAATTAAAATTTATCTCTTATTTTAGGAAAATAACATTATCATTCCTGAAATTTGATTTAAATAGATTTCGTCCTCGAGGTTTTAGAAATATACAATAAAATACTTCAACCTTAAATTTGGACAAATTCAAACATGTGCATAAGTGTAAAATGTATGATATTCTTGTTTTTCAAAATTGAAAAACCTTATTTCTATCATTTTTAATGAATAATATCTCTCTTATAACTTATTCTATGCAAATGTATCATACAAATTGAGTAATTATCATTGACTACCTCTACTTTTTCCCTTTTTTCACTCATATGGAACATTTGCCATTTTTCTCTTCTCTCATCCTTAAGTTTTAAAAAAATCTCTTTTTAAGTCCTCCAGTTAAAAATTTTTTTAGTTAACATCTATTAACCTCCATATTTCAATAAATTTATTATTTTATCCTTACTAATATATATAAAAAAAAGACTTAATTTAAAAAAAATAATATTAAATTAAATGATCAAATTACCTTAACACATATTAAAATTATTTTTTCATGGATAATATTAACACATATTAGTATTTATTTCAAGGGTAATTTGATCATTTTTAATATTGTCCTTAAAAAATTAGTTATTTTTTATGTGTTAGTAAGGGTAAAATGGTAAATTTATTAAAATATGGAGGTTAATAGATATTAACAACAGAATTTTTAACTAAAGGACTTGAGAAGATATTTTTTCAAAACTTAAGGATGAGAGAAGAGAAAAAGGGTAAACTTCCCATAGGAGTGAAAAAATGGGAAAAAGTAGGGGTGATCAATGATAATTACTCCATACAAATTGATATGGTATATAATGATTTGATTAATGAATATAAATAATTAATAACATTAATTAAGATTAATAATATAACAATCATACAATTATGTCACATCGGTTTCTATGAATGAGTTTATACGAAAATTTGTAAGTGTAGCACTAATGTTTCTTTTTTATAAAGTAATATCTTATTTAAAATTTAAGAAAATTTGTAGAGTTTATGTAAATACTTATTTGATGTGACAATAAAAATTTCCTTATATTTTAATATCAAAACCATTTTTTAAAATTTATAATTTCAGCTTGTGTCCCAAAAATGAAATAGTTTTTAATAATTTAGAGTTTTCTAAAAATAATTATTTTTAATATAATCATTTATATGCATGTTTTTTCATCAAATTAAAAAGTTCTCGTAATTTAAGGATTTGAATACAAATTGATCTCATTTTTTAAAAATAGATTTCTCAAAAAGGTGTGTTTTGTACTTAATGCAAATATATAAATTTAAGGTTGATGGACGATATTGTATACTTCTAAAACTCAAAGTTGAATTTGTATTTAAGATAAGATGATATTGTTTTACTTAAAAAAATAAAAAGAAATTATAAGAATGGACCAAAACGGAGGAGCGTGTTTAAGTTTTAACTTGTGATTGGCAAATTTTGATGTCATGGACAATCTTGATGTCATAACCGTTTACTTGATGAGAGACACATTCAATATTATTCTATAGTATCCGAAAAACTATGTCAAGCATTGGACGATAATGTCAGACACCATTGATAGGGTGTATCAAGTTTTAGATAACATTTAGTGGTGTATCAATTACACAATGAATCATAGTATTCAAATTTTTTAAAATTGATCAAATTTCAATAAATTCTCTTAATTTAGATTATTTTTGCGATTGGCTCAAATTTATATAAGGGGTAATAAAAATGTAACAAAAAATCAGAATAGGAATGAGTTATTCACATTCCTATTGTTTGGTTAAAAAAACAAACTCTAGAATGACAATCTTGTTATCCTAGGAAAGAGAATTAGTCATTCCCCCCCCCCTCCC
>JANLJB010031088.1:0-42252 GCA_026212285.1 Bursera cuneata | reverse complement strand
GTAGTTCCTAAATTGGGTTTACTTTGTCGGCATCAATCCAAGGGTGTTCTTCAAGGAGTGATAGAATTCCCAACAATTACATGATGGTGATGAATTTGATGATGATTTCGACCTATTTGAGTACAATAAAACAAGTGGTTATCGAGTATTCAAGATAGGTAATCCTATTTCTAGTCCAAGCCTAACTAGAATTAATAGCTTGAATGACCATATACTATTTGTGACAGCAGCCAGTTCTTCATTGTCAATTCCACCAAGCAATTATTTTAATGGGGGGTTGAAGAAGAGGAATTGCATCTATTTTCTGCACGACGATTTTGATTATGATTATCCAATTAGTCAATTTGATGGAACTGCACCTCGGGAATCAGGTGTCTTTTACCTTGAAGATGAGAGAATTGTTAGATGTTTCCCAAGCATGCATAATTCAACCCATTGCCGAATGAGTTGGTTCTCCCCCAACATATAAACATCATTTGCCTCCCACCTTTTTTCTCAAATTTTTCTCCTCTTATTTTCTCATCATATTAGATGATGATCTTCTCTCTTGTTGTAGTAACTTTTTCTTTTTTATTTTTTATATTAAGCTTGGAAAAGTTATCATTTAAATCTAAATTTGTAATTATATGCACTTCAACTCGACTTCATTCAAAAATATATTATTAGTGAATGTCTATACACATACCAATAGCACGACATAAAAAGAACTTTATGATCATTTTTCAATCTTTTATACAAGATAATTTAATATTCTTATGCATGAAGATAATTCATTCTATCATTGTAGTCACATAAAATTCTCTTTATCTCTTTCTTTTTCGCTAAGTTCGGGTTATTGCATAACACCTCAATATTCATTTCTTTTGAAACAATCACAAACACTTTTGGATTATGAATCTATTACCAAAGCGTTGAAACTAAGTTTTTAAATTAAGTAGGCAACATAACAATTTTACTAATAGTACATCTACGTACAGATTCAGCAGATGAATAAAAATGAAAAAAATCACTTGGAATACAAATACAGAAAATACTACAATACTCAAATTAAGAAATACTAGTCTTTTTCACTTCGAAATTTGGGTGCTTTTATTGATTATTATTATATCCATGAATTCCAGAACGTAAAACTATCTTGTGCATTGAGAGAGGCTTAAGTATATCGAAGAATTTAATGTCAGTGATTACAAATTCCTTTCCCGAATCTATGTTTTCATATGTAAGTAATCTATTCTTTGGCCACATTACAATATGTTCTATAATTTTTGGTGATACTACAATACAAAAGGAGAAGAAAACAATGCTGTAATTCTACAGATCAACTCAAGTTTGAAGAAGTAGATGCCTCATCTTCTTGCTGTTTCTCAACGACCACATTCCCATGTCTTGATGGCGGACCGAACAAGCTCAATACCACCTGACACCCACAAAAGCACAAAATGTAACTGTTGATTTAGAAAATTCTGAACGTTTGCAAAGGCCGTAAATTTGGTATGAGTGATATTGTTGAATCCAAATTGTGATTTAGAGTACAGCAAATGGTGAATTGAGGCAGGAATCGTGTTGTGCCAATTAAGGAACTGGAAACACCATAAACAAACGTGTATTCTGAAGGCACATATATAGTCTCCGCCATAAAGAAACGCAAAGGGACATGGTGATAATTGATAGCAAAGAAAAATTTACTTGCCGGTAAAAACACGAGCCCATGTAAGAAACCTATAAGAACCAATGCCAGGTACATTTGGAAGTAATAAACCTGCAAAAGACATGATCCTATATTTACATCCATGATGCCAGCAGGAATTACTGAAGAAGAGAGAAAGTTCAGATACCACAAAAATTTCTGATTTTGAGAAGCAAAGCACAATTACTCCGACAAGCTTTGTCAGCGTAATTCCACTGCCACAGTGAGGAAAAAAAATTAAAAAGGAAAAATAAAATAAAATAAAAACGAATAATATTTGTTGATCAATAATCATTTCACAAGGACTAGTTCCACTGTTGATTAGGAACTAATATAGATGATGGAAAGTAAAGCCTAAGGTATTATCATCACGTTTTCATATTAAAAATAATGAAGGAAAGAGAAACTGCGTTACATTTCTTCATCCCCTACTGTCCTACATACAAACGTTTGTGGAGTTAAATTAAGATTGTGGTTCAAAGTTCATGATGCCTAAGGATTTGAGACCAAATTAAAAAATAAGGTAAGTACGACAACAAGAATCCACAACAAATGCAGTTATCCACCTAAAAACAAAAAATTGTGATCAAGTTAAAGGTTGGCTCACGTATACATTGTTGGTGATAGTTAAATATAGCGTATATCATATGCTATAAATATCAGAACATTTTATCACAAAAAAATAAAGTAAATGGTGAACCTGAAGACAGAAGCTCCCATGGTACTCACAGCCATTTTCATTCGTTTGTCCCCATTCCCGTGGCTTACCTGCAAAAGAGTACCATGGAATTCTAACATGCAGAAAATCATAGAAACTCTACCTACTCAGTATAGATTCAGTAATGGCATACTTCATAGTTGAAGTGAGAAAATGGCTTGCCAGAATATGACAGTTTTAAATAGGAATTATAAGTGACCAGCAATAATATAGGGGGAGATTAAAAGTATTTGACCACTGATGCTCCTTTTCATACCACAGAATTAGACACAAAAAGAATCAAAATGGATACAAGGACTAAGGGTCATTCAACCACAAACCATCTCCATCCCCTGCCAATTGCCACCACCTCATGCAAAACATCGACATATAACTGACTTAAAGCCTTATAATGATTATGCTTAGGGTGTTGATACTAACCAAGAAGGCATGCACTATATGCACACAAAACTCAACAGCAATCCCTATTGACATTATAAGGTTTACGACAGAGACTGCATTTAATTGAATGTCCAGAATTGCCATTACGCCCTGCAGAATCCAATAGGTATATTAGTCTTCTACAAATCGAACTTATTATAGAAAGCATAAAAGAAGGATGGTAATATAGAAACATATATAATATTCTAAAAAGGAACAAAAGAGAGCACTATGCATAATTGTCAAAGTAGAACATATACCAAGAGATCCAGAACAATCATAACCAGTACAAGCAAAATGATTGTTGAACTCCACAGACTGCAACAGAAAGCGGTGAACATGAAACCAAAGTTAAAAAATGTCAATTTAAGAAGGAAAAATGACGTAAATAGAAAAAAGACAAAATGAGGATAGAAAAGGAATTATAACCTGGATGTGATAATTAGAGAAACCAAAAATATAGCACCTGTCACATATCAGATAAGATGAAAAAGAGTTAGATAAAATCAGATTTAATAAAAAGTATGCACACGCAAATTCTTGAATATTGCAAAATGGCATAATACCAAGTCAAATAAGTAAAGATAATTCATGGAAATACATGATACAAAAATCTCAATATTAAACTTAAAATATTTAAAAAAAGTATGACAAGTTGAATAACAAAGATTGTAATATAAAAAGACAAGTACATTTAAATTTACAAAGTGAAAATTATAACCATATCTGCAGTAATCAGTGGATAAAAAACACCAAAAGACTAGATTATATTGTAAGACAGAATTTCAATGTAATACAAGAATGAAAAATGTATTTCCCTGTCGTGTTTCAGAATACTGACCAAGTGCTATAGCAATGTTGATCAAAGCAACCCTCCAAATATCCAGATATTGCTCAAAGAAGATATAGAAAACCGAATAAGGAAAGATCTCAATCTGCATCAGAAAAATTATGTCCAGACAATATTAGATTAGTAATATTGAACGAGACCATTTCCAAAGAACCAGTGGGAAAACATGCAAACAAATAATGCATTATCACAACAAACATATTGTTAAGTAGGAACCACAATCCTAGAGTACAAGTACTCTTCCAGAGTTTTTCACTTGACTTGAATTTAATAAACTCGGCATAACTGCATAGCTTGCTATAGATATGTAAAATAGCCTTATAAAATTTAATAGACCTTATTTGATAGGCGTAAAACGAATATGATACCACATTGGCTAACTACCTTATACTATAGTAATTACATCATGTCATATTTTTTCCATACTTTTTTTATTTTGCGATATGTTCAATTTAGCAAAATTTCTACTATTCTAATTGTATTACCCATTTGACATCTAGCTTGCTAATCAGGGGCATGCAGTTCTACATATAATAAAAGACTACCAACAATACGACCATCATCTCATGAAGGATGTTCACGATTGATTAAGAATTGAGTTAGAAATTAGAGCAGACAACATATAATTGTTACTGAAAGGTTGAATTTAAACCTTCAAGGAATCAGAAATTCTTGAGCTGAACTCCTTTGCAGCTCGCATTGAATTAACATAGTCCCCCTGAGGAAAACAAGAAGAGAGCATTTGACCTAACTCATTCCTGAAAAAATATTAAAACTATAATACTAGTATCAGTGTAATGCCGTACTTGTTTGTTAAGTGGTGTGTGATATGTACGAAACTCTGATGCTTGTATAACACCACTTTCATAACCTGCCAAGAAGTTAGAAATAAACCCATCAACTTAAGCCACCTCATCAAATTAGGAAGCTTTGGATTACCAAAATATGAAAAAATACAAAATAATAATAATAATAATAATATACAATGGAAAATAAGAGCCAATGTTACTAACCACTTAGATCCAAACTGTTGGTGTAAGCCCCATGACCTCCCTTTGCACAATCAGCCGATGGCAGTGCATTAAGGAACCACGGGAGCTTCTCCTTGAATTGCTCCGTAGAAAGACGATTGTTAACCAAATCTGAGTGACGGAAGCACTAAAACCAACAAAAAGTGTAATTTCTTTAAACCTCTTTATTGATAGTCATTACCCACCCAAAATTACATTATAATATACAAAAAAGAGTGATATCAAGCCACAGACAGAAGAAGGAAAGAAATTACCGTTGTACAGTCTTGGCAGACTCCACCTAAGCCACATGGTCCTTCATCAGGCGAGCAGCAAGGTGGCTGCAGAAAGAATTAAAGTTTCAGAATTCTAATGGTACAGTCAAAAGCCAAATAGGGCTATATTTATAATAAATTGTTCTATGAATGTAAGCATATTAATCAACATTTTAGAAGGAACACAATAATACATAAAAACATAAAAATAGATCATCATATATGAACAGGTATGAGTGCATGGATGTCCGAGGATATAGCATACATGTGCATTGTGGTGTGCGAGTAAAAAATGAAGGGCAGGAGGATTTTACATATTATTTCTACAATCCAAAGATTAATATAAGAATGAGTTGATGATAATGCTAAAAGTCCACCTAAATTTTAGCATGTACATGACAGGAGCACAAACCTGATCATCAGGTGGACAGTAAGTTCCATTTCTAAACTTCCGACAGCAGCCAAAAGCCTCAGGTGATGTCCATACAAGAAAGTCATCAAGCCATGAAGCGGCTGGCTTAGCAATATAGCTTGACTCAGGGATTAATGATGCTCTTGATATCTGAGAAAAAGAAAAGAATATAACAAAATAGAAAGAAAAAAAACTGCTGTTAAGCTGAGAAGGGGGGAATAAGAAATGGAGTTTTACTAATAGGACATGACTTTATTTTCATGCATATAGAGTTTAATGTTACAGTTTTTTCATTTGATAGAGGATTCAGAGCATCAATCAAGCACCAAAATTATCTTAATATCCAAATATTTTAAAATATACCTAATACAGAGCCAATAAAATACGGGATTGTAAATTCTTGATATGGATGTCACATGCATCAAGGTCTAAAAGGTGACAACTATAAAATCTGGTTTAAAGTGAAACCCACTTATACACAGAATTACCTCATTCAAAAGAGAGTTCGAATCACACTGGCTGATGGAGCATAACTGGTTCGTATGTCTTGATTCTGTGCTGAGCATGAAAGCCATTTAACATCAGAAGAAACAACCAGATGAAGCTCAATGTAGAATAAACCAACAATTGATGAAATACTTGAAGGGATCAAGAAATCTCTTAATTTAAACAAATAAATAAATAAATAAATTGTTCAAAATTACTTAAGACTGCTTACAGAAACTGCTTTCCCCCCTCATGGCCAGATCTAGGGTAAATCTATAGCCAATCATATGCTTTATCAGCACCTCAATCTGTGTTCTGAACTATTTAACCCTCTATATGGTATCAACTCTTATCATCTTCCAATCTCCAAGTCACAAATGACAAGCATCATAATACAATGGAATCACACCCCAATACAGTGAACAACTCAAGGATCAATGTTAAAATTTTTGCAGCAACCTTCACCTACTTTCATTTCTTAATTCATAATGACATGAAGTGTTGTCAAAAGGTTGAGGCAAATATCCCAAAGTAACATTTCTTTTATCATATGTTCGAATTAGTGTGTAACTTCTTGTCACTTGCAATGGATAGAAAACTTTAACAAAGGAAATGTGAATTTCAATGGAGTCAAGGAGCCAATTAATGAATATTAGTTGTAGAACCCCACCAAAAATATATATATATATTCCTCTTATAATACAGATAAGTTTTCAATAAAACTATCTCATGACTAAAAACTAAGATCTAACCTTGTCCCATTTCACCAGTCAGCCAACACAAAGCTAAAACCCATTGTTTCTCATCATTGGAGATTGAACTTTAATGTATAAAACATGAACATTTTTAGGAATAGCAATATCTACCACTTGCTTTCCGTCTAGCAGCAACTGCATTCACTTTTGTAATAACCCTCAATTTCAAATTGCTCTCTTCAAATGCTTAAGCCAAAAAATAACAGAAAAATTACAAATCTGACAGGTTTGAGCAGCACTGACTAGCCATTATATTATACAACATTAGAATAGTTCAATTTCTTCTAACAAAAAGTTGATTAGCATAGAAGGTGGATTACAGTAGGATTAAAGTAGACAAAAGAGCATGATAAAACAACCAGACTGATACCTGTAATTGTAATCCTTGACAACAAAATATAAGGGAGGTCCAACTCTAAGGTATTCCGTGACATCATTGAAATACCCCTGATGCAAATAAAAATCTATAATTAATGAAGGAGGCAATGCAGAAAAGGAAATATAATCAAACGCCAGAACAAATAATCAGTTGAAGTTCTCTAAACCTGAAGATATGAGTCTCGAGGAAGAACAATCTGTTGCTCTAAACCAGCTTCAATCCTAGTAGATAGTGCCTATAATAGATGAATAAAATGTGAACTTACATAACAGATTCATTATTTAAAAATAACAATAATAAAGCATGTAAAAAGTAGTAAAAAAAAAAATTAGAGAACAGTAATATTTAAATCTTTTGAGCAACTTACAATGCTTGCCAAAGCAAAAGCAAGAAAGACAGCGATGACAATGATTTTCACTCCCCAAAGGCTTAGCAAGCGTGCATGAACTTCCTACAATATAGTAATGATTTAGTGAGAAGGAAGAAAAGAGAGTATATAAGACTTGTCATGTTTTTTTCCCCCAACAAAATGTAAAATTCTCCATATATTCCAAAAGAGGTAAAACTATTTTTCGATAACAGTATCTTCCAAAAAGACGTACCTTCATATATCGAGTCAGAGGTCCAGCTGTTCTCCGAATGATGCCTACAAATGACAACCCCCATTTGATAATAGCCAAATGGCATATAAGAATAGCGAAATCTAACAATGTAATGTTTATACGTTAACATTACTATTGTACAATGCAAAACTGCCATGAATGCTTAAACAATTACCTTCATCAAATTCTCCATAAGAGGAAGGAACTCTAATGCATGGAAAACAGTCGATCCTGTTATCCTCAGCTCTCAAACAGTCAAAAACAATCAATGCAACAAAGGCAGTAACTTGCAGAAGGAAGTCAAGTAGGACAGCCAATGCTACAGGAAAACCAATATAGATAATGCTTAGGTGCTAAGCATAAAAAGTTTCGAATTTAATCCACTGAGAATAGGTAAAAATTTTGGGACCTGCAAACATAGAGAAGACACGGCATGCTGGCATGGGAATGAAACTTCCCACTGCAAAGGCCAAAACCTCGGATAAACTGGCAAGTGTTATGGATGGACCAACTTCAAACAGGGCATTGCTTATTCGTTGCTCTAAAGTTAACTCCAATGGTTGTCGTTTAACAGCATGAACCAATATACACATGTTATCCACTCCAACCTAATTAAATTTTACAGGAAGCAAAGAGAAACAGATCAAATTGCATTTGTCACATAATAACATATTTAGTCAAGCAATGTCAAGATGAAACAATCAGAAACAATCAATCTTCCCTAAACACATAACTGGTACATGCTCTAAAGAACTAAGAGATCATCGAATTTAAAAATTAACTGTTAATTGGTGGAAACAAGAAACACATTTATAATAATATTGGATCAGCAAGGATCAGATTACAGCAGCGGCAACAAAAATAGCCATTAATTAAAAACTAGAATAAAGAGCAACAACGAGAATACTATAAAGTTGGTATGCATTCATCTAATTCTGGTAGAACTTAAAGATCAAGGTAGGATGCAAGTCCTCCCATAAAAAAATAATGGCATTCAAAGAGAATTAGAAATGACTCACTGCTAAGACAAGGAAAGGAATAACTTCCATTATGATTAATGTAGATTTAACTCCAATGGCACTGAAAAATCCAACAGCTCCAAGAACAGAGAGCATGACAAGTATAACTCCAGAAAGCCCAAGCAGCACCTGCATTTCATTAGATCAAAATGTGAGTTGCATAGATTAATAACACAAGCAATCTACGATGCATGGACACAGATAACGTTAATTTTCACATGATTGCGTTGAATGCATGCATCAACATTTATGCCTCCGTGCATGAATAAAAGAAAATATAAGTTCTAAGAAGCTTTTCAGATCATAATGCAACATTTCTGTGAATCAACAAAAAATGAGGACCCCGAAGACACAGAACAGAAGTAAAATTACTGCCACCAGCAGCAACCATAACTATAAAACAAAACTCAGTAACCCCATAAGCAAGGTATATTTAGCCACACCTTACACAAATAGTACATAACATATAACTTGTGGCTACAACAAACATATTGCTATGTATAGCATGCAGACACACAAATCAATAAAGAAACAGAGGTCAAGTTAAAGCAAGAATAAAATCACACCTTGGATGAGACAAAGAAAGTAGATATATGAGGTGAATCTCCCAGTGTCACAGATATGTACGCGAACATTACAAGATAGCTAATCTGAGATGAAAATGGACCAAAAGGGAGAAAAGAATGGGTAAATAATTTTCCAAAAGTAATAGCCAATCAAATTAGTGATGATAAAAGATCAGAACGATACAGATTATTTAAACAAGTTGTTTAGTAATAATAAAAGAGCATGTGATGCACATAATTTTTAACAAGAAGTTGACTATGTGAAGAGAATGTTGACCAGTGACTTACTACAATTGTCACGACATCTGCAGTACTTTCTCTTTTCAATTCTGACTCAATTGAACTTTCCGATGAAAATGAAAGAGTAAGATTGCTAGACTGCACCATTGGTAGCAGCTCCTCCTGTCAATTTTAACCTAATTAAATTTAATATGCATAAAATCATCAAGATACGAGTAATACATCTGAAATATAAACTGTGTACAACAAAAACAAAAAGAAAACATTGTGAATCTCAATGAAAAGATGAGACCACACTTCAGAAATTCAAATATCATTAACAAACAATGCAACAACGGCTTCTGTTATGCTCAGACCTTTGCTAACTGAATGAAAGCTTTTTCCCAAGCCACTGCCTTTCCATTCTCATCGCTTGTTTCATCAATTTCATTATTAACTGGATAGGTAACAATAAATGCAGAAGCCTGGAAACAATGTCAAAGGATAAGTATATACTCATACTCAGATTTCTAGGAAAGGGAAGAAATATTACCTCAGAATAATTATTTCCAGAAAATCCTCCTAAGGCCGTGCTTGGATCAAGTGGGGCTTCAAATGCACTCAAACATGTGGCTGCAGAAGCATAATGCTGAAAGTGGGAAGACGGAGGAACAAAAAGTCAAAATACAATCAATAATCCGATAAGAAGCTTTAGATGGGCCACAAGAACATACGGTTAATCACCAGAGAAGTGATTCAGAGAAAGTATAGCACGGTGGGTCTCACCTTTATGGAGTCTAAATGTCAAAAAAAAGTTCACCAAAACATACCTGAAAACAGTACTCAGCATGTCCAACTCCTCCATAGTAGTGATAATTTTCAGGGTCCATTTTGAAATACTACCAGAAAAGGCAAGAGATTCAAAAGTAAAGATGTTAATACTTGGAATGCACACATTATTGTTTTAAGGTATTTTACCTAAATTTAGAGGCACTAGCATATAATTCCAGAAAAACAATGTTCAAGAAGGATATGACGAGCATAAAAACACGGCCCTGAAGCAGACTAGCTAGTTAGATCTCTTGCAAGGCTCTCAAGAAATCTAAGGATCAACCCCTCAAGCCCACCTAGAGGGAGATCAATTGAATTTGATTTTGTGCATGGGGAGAGGTGGGGTAGGGTGCGTGGTAAGAAAAACATAAAACTGAAAATGAAAATAAGAATTCAGCCTTGCACAGAGACAAAGCTCTCCTGCCAATTCCATTCTGTCAGCTCTTCTATACACATAAATGGCCCATAGTACTAGACACTTTTACATACGAACCATAAAAAAAGCGGGAAAAGATTAGAAAACCTGCAGAACACTCTGAGTGGCGCAATCCTCCCCAAGAGGCCTTAAGCAAATGTCAGTTATGGATATTAATGAGCCAGAATAATTTGCACGAATTCCATCAACCTGTCAACATGAGCAACAAGAGAGCTAATTATCTCTTTAGTAAGTTATAGACAAACAAAAGCATATATCAGCATTTAACTGGTGCTCCCATATCCAAATGACATTTGAAAAGTAGCACCAGGCACAGAGAGTACCTTCTTTTGTATTTCAAAGAGTAACTGAATGTTATCCTCTGTGACAATACTCGGTGGCTTGCCATGCTTTGGATCAGGTAAGGTCGATAATATAAGCTGAAAAACCAAATGAAAACAAAATTTTGAAGATTCAATTTCTACTTTTATCAATTAAAAACCTCTTTCCTACTGAGATAGGGAGGGGTCTAGGACCTGAGATAATATCCTTTAATGCTTCCAAAAAATATAAACAAAAATAAAAAATCCTCTATGAAAATAATTTACTAAAAATAAATAAAAAAGGCAACTAAATCATGAGAAATCTAGATTGAAGAAAAAGAAAGAAAAATATTTGAAAAGAACCTGTTCAATTCTGTAGAAGGGGGCAAGGTGTCTGTCAAAAAATTGTTTCTCTTCTGCTGCCTTGCTTCCGTGACCTACCCACAACTATATAGTTATTTGTGTCAAGCCCTGACCAAAACTAAAATTCAACATACAATAATTTTATAAAAATCGAAAATGAAAATTAGTCCTCACCAGGCAACAGCCTTAGCAAAATAATAAAATAGATGACCAAAAGACATAATAAAGAACTAAGAAATGTTGCAAGTTAACTTCACGTTTAAATTAGGACATAAACTTTTAATACGCTTTTGTTTTAAAGTAGTAATTCAAAATTATAGGGAGCTCATGAATTGATTTTAAAAAATAGTTAATAATCACATTGGAAATCTCTAGCAAACGGTACCTTCTCCGGACGTGTTTCCACCTTGAAACGCATTAGACCTAAGCAAAGCACAAGAACAATTGCCAATGAAGTACACAGCATGAGGGTTGGATTTCTAGCAACCCATATTCCATAAGTCCTGGACAGAATATGAAAAATTGTTCAGCATACACTAAATATGATATAAGTCACAGTATAGTAGTTGACCTATAAAAGCTTGAAATGTATCCTTGAATCACTGGAAGCCTGTCCTCCCCTGTCAGTTGAGGATCCATCTCATGCACCTGTGATGAGACAACAAGGCATGCTTCTTAACATCCCTTTGATTCCAACAACAAAGAAAAATACAGAAAGCCAAATATACCAAAAAGCATGTAGAAAGTCATTTACATTTAGCATAAAAGAATTGACAATAGATATATAAGGGTAAAATTTAACGGTGCAACACTTCTCCATTCTAACAACCCTTTCATCAGTAATCATTATCATCGACAAATGCAAGCACATATTAGGTAAGAGAGAAACCACAATATAATAACCATACAACAGCAAACCAATGCAGGATGCTGAAAACCGTGATATAATCCATCTCTCAGATGCACACCAAATGCTCTAACATTTAGCGTTTAATACAGTCACATGGAAATCCAACAAATTCAATAGCAACAGGAGGATAGGATATTAAAACTTAAAAGGAGAAAAAATATATATCTCCTAAAGAAAATATTACAATCAGCTCAAACATAGTATGATTAATAAAAGCAATATAAGTAAAGAACCTACAAGTACAATTTATCCTTGAAAGTGAAATAACACATATTTAAGAACATGCAATCTTATATAGTGAAAGAGAGGGAGGATATATAATGTTGGAAAACAGTAAGGCAAAAATCTACCTTCAAGAAAGGATTCTCATCCCCTTGCATGTTATTAGAATCACTTCCACCTACCTTTAATAATGGTTCTATCCTAGATGCCGATATCCTCCTTTCTCTTGTCCGCCGAAATAAAGCCCATCCAAAGAATGTAGAAACCAAAAGAATAAATGCAATCACTAACAAAAAGTCAACACATTTGACCTACAAACATCAATCAATGGTACGAAGTAAATGATAAGCATCAATGCAAAAAAAAAATTTCATATAGATTTACCAAATTAAGAAATTTATGATATTACTTAGCAAACATAATATATATATATATATATATATGATGTCATATCAACTCTAACCTTAAGAGACCCAATTCCAATTGAGCAGGGTTCTTTTGTATGTGGTGGAGGAGGTTCAGAACTGGAACACACGGGGGACAGAGGACAGTCACCACAAGAGCAGCCCAGAGAAGTGTCGTCACATGAATAAACAGACACAGCCATAAGCTCCATTGCAGATGATTCAGGAGTGCTTAACTTAAAATTTATGGCATATGGTGAACCAGGCAATCCAGGAGCTGCTTTCTGACCAATAAAATCAAACCATTCTGGCAAAAACAATTGTCAACAAGAGGATTAAAACTTGGACAAGATTAAACAACTGCTTAATAAAAACAGGTACAAGTCACTTTCCCAAAAAAAATGCAGCAGAATGAAATTTCCTTGCACTAAGATAGGTCCTTAAAGCACGAATTCACACTTTTGAGCCCCTCAGTGTCCATATTCTTTTACCTGATAAGGACAATGAAAGATGACAATAAGATCAAAATGGAGTACCAGGCATGAGGTATATTATAAATTCTGGTTTTGGGGGTGTGGCAGATTTAAAAGAAAAAAGGTAGGTCTACTTGCTGAGCAAGAAGATCCAGCTTCATACATAAATGGAGTCAGCCACCAAGAACAAAGAATTCATTCAAGCCAGTTAACTTCGACTTGTATCTGTAGTAATTGCCACCTCCATGCCATTATAACAGATGGATATCTAACCATCTGTGCAAGTGGATGCACTTATAGTGATATATAAATTCATTAGTTCGTTTTTCCATTAAGCCGGGTGTGAACTGTTAACTTGGGTCTAAGACAAGGCAGATTATGCTTGGGATGGCATAATGATCCTTAGTCCACAGTAACATTCCATCCTTGCCCCCTAGTCCTTCACATTGGATAGTTCACACTTTCACTTATTCTGTTATTCTCACAGAGCCAGATCTAAATTATCTGCCAAACGACAAAGCGTAATCCAGAGAAGGCTTTGGCCAGGATGATGAACACAAATTCACATAATAGCATATTCCCATCTTTGCGACAAGAAGTATTATCAAGCATCAGGATCTCTACACTGTCTCAATCACAGATTTTGATTTTTCAAGGTGAGTTTGGGGTTTCAAAGGAAAGAAGTATGATGCTCAAAGGGAAGGAGAGAATATATGAAGAAAATGCTGAAAAAAATATAACAGAAAAGATGACCACTTTCTATGTAGAGAAGTTGAGAAGACCACCTACAGATAGTAAATCACCTTTAAAATTTTTAGCACCAGCACCAATGAAATCAATGGCCCGAGTATTCATAGACCCAAACTTTACATCCTTGCAAGAGTTATATAGCCCTTCTCCAAAAGTACTGGTTACATAATAGTCAATACCATCCACGGTCAAATTTCCATTAACCTGGAAAAGAAATTTTTCACAAAAGATGCGACAATAGTGAAATATAAGCGAACTACACATTATACAGAGGTCAGCAACATGTCAAGGACAAAAAATTACAGAGTTCAATACTAAACTCACTGATTGTCAATTATGATGATCTTCCAATTTTGAAAAGAGCATTAAAGAAGTGTACATACAAGAGCATTATGGGATCAGGAAGTAAGGGCATTGCTTCCAAAGATAAATACCTATTACTGATAAGAGAACTACTAAGGTAGGAATAGGACCCGGTAAGCATTACAAGAAATATCCTACAAGCAATTTTACCTAAAGGCACACAGAGTTACAAAAGAATTAAAATAAGCTTTCAAAGGAATCATCAGTAAGACTTACCTCACCGACAGAAGTCACATTGATGAATTGGCTTTGGTTTGGAGAGCAAGAAAGCTCACAGAAAAGGTTCAAAAAGTTCCTCAAGCATGCAGGGCAACCCACAAGGAAAGGTATAGCCTGCAATAGATTGCATACATTATGGTTATGGAGTCCAGAACTGGCATCACTTAGAAACTAGTCAGGTGAACAGTACTACAAAAAAACATTTTACTGTCTGACCTAAACATGAGCCTACTCAACCACTCACCCTAGCATAAATCATTAAATGCACAATACAACTAATAGGAACACACATTCTTACCTGTTGAACTTGCACTCGCAGTGTTTCGAATTGAGTCTCTGTACAACAAACATTCCCACTTATTGATGGACACAAGCTTTGGATTTTTGCAGAAAGTAACTCATCAGGCTGGAAAACATATACCATTAGTTATAAGACAATCAGTATGCTTCAGATTTAGAAAATTTTATTTGATTTGAAGACACGAAGAGAGAGAGAGAACACTTCTAAAACTGAATGTTACTTGTCTAGCAAGAAGTCACCTTCACGGAGGGGGAACCATAAGGACAGTTAAGAACTCTCCCATCACTGCTTTCTCCGCATATGTCATACATTGCACAATATTCTTCAGAATGCCTATCCCTAACCAGGAAGTCCAAACTTTAACTGATTGCTCAAATAAGAAAGAGAAAGGAACTTAAGAAATTTTTAGTCAAATTCAGAAGTTAAGACAGTGATCATTTTCACCAGGCCTTTGGCCCAGCAATTGCAGCACAAGCAACAAAGAACATTGTGAATAAGGAAGTAAACCAGACCATAGTAAAATCATTAAGGGGAATAAAAAGTATTAATTCATTATATACTACTTCTCTAATTAATGCAAGACAAGATTTACAACCCAAAATAAGAGTAGTTCTCACAAAATCACAAACGATCATCAGAAAGAATATACTATACAGAAATTAACTAAATCAGAACTCAAAACAACCAAGTGACATTATAGCAAAAGTTAACTTCATAAAAAAATAATAAACTTGCAAACAGAATGTTTAGATTATCTCGTTGCACACTAACAAGACTTTAACTAGTTTAGAAAACTAAAGCTTGTTATTTGGAAGTAAAGTGGAAATGGCCTTACCCAACTGTGATATCCTCACTCAAGACATTCCACGAATTGCTCTTCTCTGCGCTCACTGAGAATGCTAAAAGAACAACCTACCAAAATTGAAATATCCAGTTAATATTAAATGTAAGAAAAAGAATCAAGAGACATGTAAGAAAGATAGGGTCAAAAGGGTCTCTATTTATATGCTAAAAAATTCATATCCAAATTTTTAAGTTCTCATTTCAACTCTGCATATAGCAGGCTATCAGAACCGATCATATACTTATCAAAACAAGCAATTCAGCCAAAGAGAATTGATTTCTTGCCTGTAAAGTAACAAAAGAAGCGAAGAAACCCAGATAGGCTACCATAATTCTGCTGGAAAATGATAAGAGTTTGGATGTGGTGGGTTTGCTTAGTTGCAGAGAAAATTGACTAAAATGGAAGCGAGGTTGTGACTCGCATGAGTCAACTCAGTGAGTCAGGATGATTCACTATTATCCAGTAATAATGAGTAATTATGAGGAAACGACACGTAGCATTTATTATGAGTCATTGTCTTTAATCTTACCTAAGAAAGACGTAAGCGAAACGCACCATGCACAGTAACATTCACCTCCCCTGAGGTTTGGCTAATCTTAGCGCATCCAATTGGTTTTGAAAACCACAAACGCCTCCCTCGTGATAGCATAGTATTTTCTTTAGGACTTTTAAATCATTTTAAGACTTTTTGGACATCTAACATGTTATTTATATTGTAAAATCACAATCATATAAAATTATTTAATTCGATAATTTAAAAATAAGGAATAAAAAATAGGGTTATGAACCTTTCCCATATATATGAAAAAAAAAATTTAACTTTTTGGATATGCAATTTTCTTCTTCTTTAGTAATACACATTTACAACCTATTTTTACAATCACCCCCTTATAACTTAAATCGACAAAATTTCATTGGAGGAAAAAAAAAAGTAAAAAATAAATTACATACTATGATAAATACAATAAGATTTTGTTCATTCAGAGAATTAGTTGTAGAAATAAATTATAGGTCTAAATTTTTTTTTATTTTTTCATTTAGTGTTCAGTAAAATATGAAAAACATTTAAAGAAGTTTTTTTGTTTGAAAAGACAAAAAAAAAAAAAAAAGTTGAGGTACAACATTTCCATTGTTTCTAAATAGTGAAAACACTTTTTACACGTTGTCCAAGTAGTCTACTTCATTCAAAGATCTCCAAGAAGTCATTCCTCTCATCAATCTTAGCACAACTATGCAACTGCTCAATTACAATGTTAATTTCACTAGAACGTGAGTGGGACTTGTCTCCAGCAAGAAATTTATAAGGCTTGTTATCAACATGCACCAAGCTGTAACCAGCAATAACTCTTACACCTCTTTCCTTTGCCAACCATCTCATTCTTGCAGCATCAGCCCACAATCCACCAGCTGCATACATGCTTGCTGCAAGCAAATAGCCAGCTGAGTTCAGAGGTTCCAATTCAAGAATGCGAGAGACAGCTCCTACTCCAAGCTCTCTGTTTCCATACCTTCTACAAGCACTTAAGAATGTCCCCCAAGCACTTCTACCTGCCTTCAGAGTTTCAGGCAATTTGTTGATGAAATCCATTGCAATGTCCAGTTTTCCTGCCCTACCCAACATGTCAATTATACATGAATAATGTTCCAACACAGGTTCAATGCCATGATCTTCAACCATTGATTTGAAAAAGGAAAGCCCCTCTTCAATTAACCCACCATGGCTGCATGCAGACAACACTGAAAGAGTTGTCACTGCGTTGGGCTTCAAACCCTGCAGTTTCATTTCAGCAACCAATGCCAATGCTTCTTGTGCACGGCCATTCATTCCATATGCTGCCACCATGGCACTCCATGACACTATATTTTTTAGCAGAATTCGATCGAAGGCGTTTCTTGAGGCTTCTATGGCTCCACATTTCGAGTACATATCAACAACTGCAGTCCCAACCGCTACTTCTGCTGCCAAGCCTCTGCGAACTGCAATTCCATGGGCCCATTTTGACCTCTGCAGTTCAGCTTTAACTGAACAAGCCTCAAGTAGATTTATAATGGTAACTGCATTGGGCTTCTCTTCTGCCTGGTTCATCTCTTGGAAGACTGCAATTGCTTCATCAGGCAAACCACAGTGTGTGAACCCAGCAATCATTGTACTCCATGATACCACATCCCTTCTCTTCATGCCACTAAAAAGTCCCCAAGCAAGCTCAATAAGAAAGCACTTTGCATAAGCATCAACTAAAGAATTTAATACCACTTCATTTGACTCATATCCCAGCCGTAGTATTACACAATGAACTGACTTACATTCAATTGGGCGGACAAAATACTTGCATATCTGGAGTATGTTCACAAGAGTTATATCGTCTACTTCATTCCCCTCCCTCCCCATTGAATGAAACAGGGAGAGAGCTTCAGAATACTTCTCATTGAGCACAAATCCAGATAAGATAGAATTCCATGAGATTCTATTCTTCTGAGGCATACCAGTGAAAACTTTGAAAGCAGAATCGGTATCTCTACACTTGGAATACATGTCAATCAAAGAGTTCCGAACAAATGGATCACAATCTAAACCTCTACAGACCACCAAACCATGGAACATTCTTCCCAAAGTCAAGTCCTTCAAATTGGTGCAAGCTTTAAGAACACTAACCATGGTTACTCCATCCGGTTCAATTCCTACTTCTTTAACCATTTTTTGAAACAAATGCAAGCCAGAAGAAGCTTCCTCACTTTGCACACAACCCCCAATCATCACACTCCAAGAAACAACATCTTTTTCAGGCATTTCTTCAAACAATCTTCGTGCAGAACCCATGTCAACATTTACATACAGACCCAACAAAGAATTTTGGACTGAACGAATAGCCCAGAACCCATTTCTAATTATATAACCATGAACTTCAAATCCCTCAGAGTAAACTCGAAGACTACGACATGCATGGACTACAAGCACCAAGGTGGAAGTATTGGGTTCAAACCCAGCAATCCTTGCTTTATTAAACCACCATAATCCTTCGCTTAAAGCACCCTGATCAAGGTGTCCATGTATCACTATATTCCAAGAAACTGAATCTCTATAACTAAGGCAGTCAAATAATGCTAAGGCGGAGTTTACATATCTAAATTTCATGTAAAAGTCCATAAGGGAATTCCCAACGGATGTAAAGGATTCAAGTCCTTGCTTGATCAAACACGCATGAAAGGATTTTCCATGGATACAGGAGAGATTTGAAAATGCCTTGAGAATAAGAGGAAACAATGAATGGTCCTTGAGATCAACTCCAGCATTTTTCATTTCATGATAATGGCTAAGCACTTCTTGCCATTTTCTATTGTTTGCTAAATCTTTGATCCTCAAGCTCCAACTATGGAGCTTTGAACCCAAAAGACTGTTTGTGAAGACCATAGCCAGGAAGCAAATACTACAACTTCCAACTTATATTTGTACGTGCAGGGTCTATGAGCGTAATTCGATCCTTGACTTAGAGCGTAATTGGGTGAATGTTTACATTGAAGTTTCTCAAAATTCAGAGCATATGCCGAGCAGATTAGCATTCACCAATTTTTGCAATTTCGGCAGTCAATTAAAAGGAAAAAAAAAAAAGAGTACACAACACTAAAAACATTAAAAAATAAAGAATAAAAACTTTCATTTCACAAAAATACATGGCAGTTTCTATGAGAATCAACGAGGCACCTCTAAGTCTAACTTCCTTCTATTTCTTTTTCTGTAAAAAGCTATTGTGTGGGCATGTGTGATCAAGAGAGGAGAGGAGAAAGAAATTGTTATTCCCTAATGTTACAAAGTTTAAGGTAATAATTATCAGACATCACATATTTAGACCAGTAAGACTTGTACTTAGTGATTGCCAAATCCAACCACGGTTTGTAGTTTCCATTGTAATGAATGACAGCCCCATTCTCTATCTCGGTTTGGTTAAGAGCTGGGTCATAGCCAAGTCCCAACACATGCCATCCCCGGTCCAGCGGATACGTGAGGTTGTAAAAGGTAATCAGTCCAGGCGGCAAGGAGCCAAGTTTCCAAAGAGTTCTGTCCTCATTCTGCGAAGTATTTTTCCATCAGTCACACTAGTAGAAAAAATTAGAAGCACTCTAAATAGATGGTTTACTTTTTATTTGTTTATTTTTACTTTTTTTTTTTTTTTTTCAAGGAAACTGTAAGGAAATGTTCCTAAACTAGATAGGAAAACATGCCACTCTAAGACAAGTATAGAATAACTTACGGTGACCAGAATTAAAATTTACATGAAAAAAAAAAAGAAAAAGATTCAGAGGGATTATCAAGGAGAAAGCAGAGATAAGCTTTACCAGATCTTGCCAATGATGATAGATACCGGTGATGTTCCGCTTCCTCCACTCTTTCAAGTCAAACATATTCATGCCAAATGCCCACCCACAAGCATTTCGATCAAAATTCTCATTGATTTTTGGATTAGAGAAATTGAGATATTTATCAAATCTGTGGAAGCTCTCCTTACAGGTCTCCACTGCACCATTCACCATCCCATGCAGATCAACGGACCAAAGAGGTGTTAAATCCTTCTGAACCACAATATCATCATCTAAAAATAGGATTTTGTCCAGCTTGGGGTAAACTTCAGGAAGGTAAAATCTAAGATGATTCAGCATAGATAAGTACTTTGGATTCCTGTACTTGAGATTATCAGACCCAGCAGATAGTGAGGATGGGTTGTTTGCCTTGAAGTAATACTCTTTAAGTCTGGCAGATTCAAGTTGACGGAGAACGGAACAGTAGGAGGAATTCAACCACTTGAAATCATCAATGTTCTCTACTTGGACTGCAGCTTTTGTTGGAGCATTGATAAGAAACCACATTCTCATTGAAGCATAATTCAGTTTATCTGTGACTATATGGAAAACATGTTTCTCAGGTTCCTTTGCATGCAGCACAGTAGAATTAACAACCACAGATGTCGCAAGTACATTGTCAGAAAAGATGGCATAATGATAAAGAGACGGATCTTCAAACTTTTCAATGTTCAAATCCTCTTTTCGCTGATAACCCAGGAGGAAATAATCAGCTGCCAGCTGCAGAGGTAGGCAATGCAATGGTCTTGGGACAATTTTCGCAGCCAGCTGAATTAAGAATGAGCTCTTTTTCTTTAGCTCACTTATGGTCTCTTCACTTGACTGTATCATAGCACGAAATTTTCTTTCCACTGTAGGGCAATCATATAATCGGTCCTTTGCTATAGAGAGAGCATGACCCATTGCTTTTGCTTGATTGAGTGCACTAAAATAAGTAAAAAGAAGAATATGCATGAAAACAAAGAAAGAATATATGACTGACAAACAAAAGAGCAAAAATGAAGTAACAATACCTTGGGTGAAGCTCAGCATCAGAAATTGCTTCTTCAATAGCATTTTGACTTTCCCTACAGTGTTTCATAAGAGAATTGTAAACACTATTTTCACCCTTCATCTTGGCAACCTGTGCATATGCTTTAGCCAAAATTATCTGATCTCGCATAAGTTTCATAGTAGAATCAGAATTTGGACTTTCAAAATCTCTTCTCCATATACTGTACTTTGTGACTCCAGCTGCAAGGCTTTTAGACAGTTCAAAAGCTGTTGCTTGCATATTATTTTCCATATCTCGTTGAATTAGATCTGCAGTACGAAGTTCCCTCCTTTTCTGCCGCAACATCTGAAAGCAAGGAAGTGTCAGAACTCCCATCAACTTTTTTGTAATGTATAGATTTACACAGATAGATACAACTGATATTTCACCTGGCGCTTGAGCTTCACTGGATTCATTGATGTCATTTTAGAAAGAAACAGTCCAGCTTCTTCAGAGTGAGTATCATCCATAGAATGGCCAATGTTCTCTTCTAATCTTAAAACAGATTGAGATGAATCTCCCAGTGACTAAAGGTACAAAGAATAGACCAAAAGATTATATAATTGTCTCTACCAATAAAATAATTCAATATGATGATGTCAGCCACAGAATTAAGACAAATAAACAAATTAAGTTTAAGAGATGCTGCATTTTCCTTCTACATGTAGCTTCTATTATTACTGAGACCACTCAACTCAATATTTAAAAAGCTATTTCCTTTCAAATGAATTTTCCAATAAAAGATTAGATGCTAAAATCAATAGTCAGTACCTGAGAAGTGTTTGGCAAGTCATGGTCACCATCAATAGGATTGTCAATAGGGTTTTCCAAGATCCATGAAGCCGAAAGGTGACTCATTTTCACTCTACTAATTTGAACAGCACCAGAAGCATCACTGTATGTAGCAATTATGTCAATATCCTGCACAAGTAGGGAAACATAACTACCATTTCTTCACTTTCCGATAACCCAAAAATTCCCCGAACCCACTTAGCAAACTTAAATTAAAACCTGGTCACATTACACCAAACTCTACCATCTTTGAAAAACAGCGACTAAATATAATATAAGCACAATCAACATCAGCTGTAAAACAAACAAATATTGCTAATTAGTTATTACCTCCTCGTCATCTGGATAACTGGTGAATCTGACAGCAGAAGTACCCTGCTAAAGAAGCATTGCAAACACATTCAGTAAGCTGAAGTAAATATCAATCACCTTAGAAAGACTACACAGAAAGTAGAATTCAGAAAATTAAAACCTTGTAATACAAGGGCCGGTAAGCTTTGAGTTGCCTTCGACTGAAAACAAACACATAATTAAAATATATTATTAATTGTAATTGTACCATTAAACATAAAAATAAATAAATGATTAACAAAGTGAATAATCTTACATTGATACATGATCTGCATTGACAAAATTAAAATACAATACAACCTGCAAAATTTTAATACAATTAATAATTGAAATAAAATGAAACTAAATCCTAAAAGAAAATCAATGATCAGTGAATATAGAAAAGATGAATGATCTGTGAGTCAAACAGAAGTAAAATGGCGGCGTACAAATGTAGTATGAAAGTTTAAATGTAATTGGTTTTGGGCCGGCGGGGGGGGTGGGGAGGGTGTTGCGCGTACCAGTGAGATAGAGATGAGGAGTAGAGAATCGATGTTCGAGCGTGCTCTTAAAGGTCGAGCTTCCATGGAAATGAGAGAGAGAGATTCATTCATTGACAAGACAATGGGTTGTCTGTAAAGGTATACACTAAAGCGGTGGGCTTGGCTAACATAAGCTGCCTATGCTCAGGATGAGAAAACGATGTCGTATGGAAATTATAAAAGTTCAAAAAATAAAAATAAAAATAAAAAAAGAAGCCGTCGTTTTTGTTGTAACCCATGTGGACTGACTTCCACAAAACAGCCAACTGGATTTTTATTAAATAGCTCATGCAAAATGTGGCACACTGGCACCTGGCATTAGATAGCATGTTTTAATTTTTAGAATTGAGCGGTAATCATTGCTATACAAGAGAAGAAGGAACGATGTTTAATGGAATTATTATTTTGATCATCATGACAATATTCAGCTCGGAATGGCTTCCATTCCTAGCTTTCTTTCATCAACTGTGGATACCCATTCCAGATAACAATGTGTTAACGGCTGAGAAGTACTTGAAAGAAATAATAGAGGATAAGATGTTTGCTCCAACTGAAAAGGAGAAGTTATATATGCTTGTCTTCGATTTGTTTAACAGAAAGAATGGTGATTTGATTTCCACTTTTTACTTAAGGAAAAATAAATAAATTAATTTCATTTTCAAACAAACAAAAAATTAATATCCTAGCTAGAAAAGAAAATACATAAAGACTCCACATAAAAATTGCTGCTTTATTTACTGATTGAAGCTGTCCAGGCAGAATCTATTTCAGCCTCAATACGCTTCAGCTCCAATACAAATCACCATTGTGCAAGGCAATGATGTATGTGCTTCTGCTGCAACTCTCCACAACCAGCTTCAGACTGAAACTATGATAAGTCAAGACACTCTTCAAACTACTTGGTTTCTGCCCCACCCTTGAAAGACAGATGGTGTGTTGCTTTATCCAAAACCTGCTTTCCTCTGAATTATTCTTCAGAGCCCACATCTCTAACTCATCCACAGAAGCTGGATTCACCACACAAACTGATTCTTGCATTTCTATTAAGCTATAATTTTATCTCCCAACAACTTCCAACTGGTTGGCATGGAACCTCTATGCTTTCCTCGAACTTCTCGTTTCCAATGTTCATGGGCTGTATGAAATACTCCGCATACCGAGGATCAGAAACATCTGTGCATGCTATCCAGTATAATACACCTTGTACCGCAATGGAAGACAATGGTAGTCTTATTCTTTGAAAGGATGGAGCCTGTCTCAACTTCCTCGAATTTCTGGTTTTCGAAAACTTGTGTTAATTCAAGCTATAGATGTACATCTCTCTAGTATTTTCATATACATCAAGATCATATGCCACCACGTTAAATTTTTCTCTTGATGCATCATAGACCAATGAGTACTAAACTCTTACAAGAAGTCTCTACGGAGACTTTGTGCTACTTTGGAAGTACAAAGTAGCTGCTCTCCTTGCCTTGATGCCTTCCTCTTCCAGTTTGAATGAAGACTTGTTAGCGGGCTCATCCTTTCTTGCGCCGTAGAAAATGGTGATATTTGAAATTGTTTGGTTAAGATTGGCCTCCACGAATTCGGGGTCAGAGATGGTAGTGCACCAGTCCCTGCAGACGCTCTTGAATCTGATGAGAGATTTTGCAGGAAGTCTGACTAAAATAGATTGGTGAAGATGTTGAGGCAATGGCCTTTCACTTTTGAAAGAAGAATACTGGGTTGAGATTATATTTTCCACTTTCCACCATCTCATTCTTGAAGTCTAAGCTTCAAAACAAAACCAATTCAATTTCTGAAAAAAAAAAAAAGGAGAGAGAATTCCATTCTAAAGGATGCAGAAATCCTGTCACTAGTGGGACTACAACTCCTAATAAGCTTCTATGGCAATCTGCTCTGTCATTTCATGTTTTCTAATAAACAAATTGAAAGAAAGAAAAGATAGTGTATAAAGTCATTAATTACCTTAAATTGACGCCGCAAGAAGAATAAGAAAAATGTTAAGCCGCAGAGAGTACTCTTACCTCAGTATAAAATTTTGTTCAGAGCTGGATTACTTTAGGTGACTCAAGAACATGAAACTACATTCCTACAAACATTAGGAGTTTCATCCTCAGTAGGAATTACAAATATGCTTTTAGTGCAATTTCCCAAACAAGTCCATTTTACTTGGCTTTCCTTAATCCTTATGGGATTTGGATTCCTGAAAAAGTCTCGTATAGGCTTTTAATATGCTTTCCGTTCCCCAGGAAACCATACTTTAGAATTAAGGAGGTACTGAGATTAGTTACAGAAGTTTAATATAATTTTATATGAAAGTTGGATTGGGGTTCATTTCTTGAAGAAAAATGATGGTTTGATTTTCTTTTATGCGCTTCCCAGTTTCAGATGTAGAAATCCTGTTACCAGTGGGCCAACAACTCATAGTACAGTAAGGAGAGAAAAATTTAGATATTATTGATAATTAATTAATAAAAGAAAATACTAAAGACGGAACAGAATAAAATTGATCTCCATCACACATGATTTTAAATATTCAGAGTCGAAAGATCCTTAAAAAAAATGATTTTTTTTATAATTAATAGTTAGCTTAATAGAATTATATATCGTATATATGTTGCAAAAAATGGTTCGCAACATTTATAGGTCCTAATATTGTTATTACTCTTGATCGCACTCGAAAACTCATGGTTGAGTTAGTGACTGAAATAGATGGGCAGAAAGCTGGTTGAGTTAGTGACTGAAATAGATGGGCAGAAAGCTAAGAGAATCAGATTCAATGGCAATCTGCCTCAGAATCAATGTTGCACCAATAAATCTTGCGTCCAAGCACGCAAGTATTAGCAGCAACCAGGATATATGTACTGCCGCTGCAGAAAGAACAAATAGATTTATTTATGTATACCTTGGAGTTCTCAACCAATTTCGAGGATTGATTATTTCTGTACCATCATAATCATACATAGCCGTTGTCATGTACATTCAGTTGAGGGATAGTGCCTTACGCTGATCAGTGATGGCGTTGTAGACATATAATATTACATGAGTCCTCAGTACCAATCTTCCTCGCTTTCATGCTTAATCTTAACATGCTCAAACCAAGATCGATTCTTTCACAGCAAGCATTCAAAACAAAAATCATTAGTTGTATCTTTCTTTTTTTAGTGAACATAATTTTTTTTCTTCTTTTGAAAAATACAAGAATGCGGCTGTGCATGTCGTCCTCAAGATAACCTTCCTCAATAAGTTCCTCTTCACCTTCTTCATCCATTGATGAGGCGGAACACCCACCCCATCACGGCGGTGGCTACTACCACACCTATGTATCTCACTGTCGTTGAGAAACGCTTAGAGTTTCTTCCAAGCCGTTGCAGTTGGCGTTCACGCCTCCCGCGAACCTTTCCAAACTTGGGATAAACCATTTTCAGCCCGAGTAGTTGATAAATGATAAATTTGTGTGTGCTCTGGATAAATATGAAAAGTTATTTATAGGGTAGTCGGGTATGAGTTTAATATCAAAAGGGTTTCCTCGCCCATGAATCTATCTATATCCACAAATTTATCCATCTTTTCATAAACACCAATATTTATTTATTTAACAGGTGCTAACAGCATCAATATTAACGCAAATACACTTGAAATCAGAGGAATAGTGCATTTACTACATCTACATCTCAATTTTGCCATCAAAGAAATATAAAAGAATCATGAAAACCTACAAAAATTATTGCTTCTTCTTGCCTATGCGTATTGACATGGGTTAAGTACCTCGTACACCAGAAAATACAACCTTGGAGAGCAAAAATGTAAGATATCTGTTAAATTACACAATTCCATGCAGCTGATAACAAACTTGAACCACAATATGATCACCAGCTCTTTTGTGTTGGCAGTATGATTGTATAACAGATCCTCAAGCTAAAAAATGATTCTTCCTCCAGAACATCATTGCTTAGCAAGTTGTAATATCTTCTGATCATTACCATGTGAAGGTATAACATAAATATATACATCCAATCAGTTAAGTCTTTGTTTAAACAAATTTTAGAAACTAAAACTGAAGAGCAAAAGTCGCAAAACAATTAATGGAAAAAAGTTAGATTTTACTAACCTTTTTACATTAAGGATCTTTAATTCCAAGCTGCCTGAGAGAATCAGGACCAACAAGAAATATGCGCCGTGGTGATTGGAATCGGAAAACCACTACCCCTTTATATGCTGTCCTTGGTATACCATCCTAAAATGAAGGCAAAAACAATAAAACATAGTCTTGAGAAATTTTCTAGGAAAAAATGATGAAAAAGAAAATTCAAGGAGAAACTAAGTGAACTTAAAGATACAAAAGGCAGAATAAGCATCATGTTAAGGTACAAGAATGAACCCTCTATGTCTGCTTATGTGTGCATGCCTGTAGGTGTGTGCGAAAGAGTGAGTAACTCATCACTATAATTATCATCACTTCCCTACATCAGGCAGAAAATAAGAATTTCACAGGTGACATGTCTTTTTATTTTTATAAGTAACAGAAATGGAAATAGATTCAAGTGAAAAGAAGTCTACAAATGGTGAACAAACTTTGCAGGTATTTCACAAAATGTATGTCAAAACATTTAAGAAATATTCAACCCAGACAGTTACAACAAAGACTAATATTCTGTAGAAATGTTTAAAATAGGTGAAACTGATATTTAATTTTGCATGGACCACATAAAAGGTGATATAAATGCCAGCAAAGATCTTTATCTGTCTCTTTGGTGAGTCCCTTTTAACTACAAGGCATATATATAACTTTATTTTGGAGATCTGGGCCTCTGGCCCAATAGTACCACTTAAGTACTATTATTACTCTTTCTATATTATCTATCCAAAAACAGAAAAAAAAAATAATGAAAAAAGTTATTAAGAAAAAAAAAATAATGAAAAACTTATTATACAATCAGAGATTGCTGCTAGCATGTTGCCTATGGTCATCGTACTCTTATAGAATTTAGTTGAGACCAGAGGGAGTATCAAGTAAAGAATATCAACGCCACAACCCTAGACTTTTCGCTCTATGATGACTGGCAGCTCCTATCATTACTACAGTTAATAAGGAAACAAGACATCCTAAAAATTACTCTAGTGAAATTACCTTCCATTCAGCAAAAATTCCAAACTGCTGCGCAATGCGTTCAAAATCTGATTGGTCTTTGTACTGAATACGCACATCGCCTTCTATATTATACACCTTAAGAACAACATCAGCTCCACGGACAGGCTTGGCTTTTCTCACAATTTCGGAAAAGTACTTTGTATATTCATCCTAGAAAGGATATAACATAATTTCTTGAGCACCAAAGTAAGGAAAAGATGACTAAAAAGAGAGATGACTGCACTCAATGCCAAAACTTCAGATAATATAGTACCTCCATTAGGTAACTCATATCCATCGACTTCCAATCAACCTTCTCAAGACAACAAACAAGAAAATTTGCATATCAGGAATTTAAGAAATAAACAGAAACTTGAAATAGAAAAAACAGTGTAGAAAACAAATTGGTAGTTACCAGGGCATCATTCAACTTAATAGGCTCAAGATATTGTCTGAAAAACTGTCCCATGCTAGAACCCTACAAGAAAATCATAACAAGAATTAGCATCAACAACAATGTCACAATTTTATGTCCGAAGATGAAGGTTTCAGAGAAGCTTTCAATGTACCAAAACCAGGGTACCATAGGTATAACAGGACATGAAAATAGTAAGTACAGTTTATTCTATTTCATATCAATAAAAAGGACACAAATCCTGACTTTACCTACCTGCAACTACACAGAAGTTGCTTAGAACTAAATTAAGAGTATAAAAAGCTTTCTAATCCATTTATGAAACTAATGTCTTCTCTTGAAAAGAAAGGGGAAATCAGAGAAGAAGAAATTTTATCTTGAATTGAGCATGTACAGTCCAGATTAATCTTCTAAGCATAAATTTTGGTCAAGGAATTGAAACTACTTTATGATCTGGTGAACCACCCATAAAAAAATTAATTAACTGCAGAGCATATACACATAGCTGGAGAGTTCACAGAGTAACATATCAATCTCAGGTAAAGTTGGCATCAAACAAGAAATATTCGTAACATAAGTAGATATACATACATGCTCACCAAAATTATATGTTCTGCAAACTTCAGGACGGATAAACTGTCGACCTTTGTGATTCTCTTTTAACCTTAACCAATCATCCCAGTAAGTGAAGTTTCGTCAAAGAAAATTGTTCACAAATCAATAAATACATAATGAATTGAGAATCTGATATATAAACTACGAATACAAGAAACAAAAGGATATGCTTTTGGCCACTTTGGTGATAGCTCATCCCACGTAGTTCTAGACAGCATCCATCCAAGACCAGGAAAGAAATCCGAGCGATAAAGGACATCTGCAGAGTACAGGAAATATTAGAGAACAACTAATATGAAAAATGTCTGATTTCAGAAAATTATCGTAATCTCGTTCAAGCCTTTGCAGATAGTATTTATTTCTATAGAATGAGCAAAGCAATTTATTTGGGCACTTAACAAGGTAACTAACAGATAGCAAAAATATAAAACTTAAACAACTAGAATAAACAAATTGTCTATCCAAATATGACTAAATCTCATGCTTTGGCCTTCCTCCTCCAAATAAAATAATAAAAGTAACCCATATTATTGGAGTTATTGCAATTAGTTGTCAATACTGAAAGCCAGCCCGTTGTTAAGCTTGATTGTTGTTCTAGAATGATAACATATGGAAAGAAAAGTTCAAAAAAAACTTACGAGGATTGTGAACAAACTGCTTTTGTCCGTTGTCATTCCATGAGGAAACAGCCATAATAGACCTACCGTGATTTGAGTTTAAAGCAAAGAAAGTGAATTTAAGCATGAAAACTCACTAGTTACAAGAAGTTTAGATTCCTAATTCAGGTATCAACAAATTTCAACAAATAACAACTGGACTTCATTTAGACAACATACTTATCCTTGTCAAGAAGAGCTGCTGCAGCCTCAAAATAATCAAAAAAATCAGGGGCAATTTCCATGTCATCTGTTTTAGTAAGAACTTTCTCATCAGAATATACTTTTTTCTGGTAATACAAGTGAGAGATGAAAGACATAAGAAAAGAAAATTTAAAATTATAAGATGAAGGCAGGCAATTTCACCTTCTAGTATGATCACTCGGCTAAAATTATGCTTGTAGAATAATTTATCCAATGCCCATTTGTAATGACCTTGAGAAAGTTAGCATTTCAGTGCATAAATTTAAACAAGCTATGACATAAGTAAAATTATGAAACTTGAAAGCAATCGTTACGAGCAATCTTGTAGTATGCAATCAATTCCCCAGGCCTTTCTGTCTGCACTGCTTCATAATCCAGATGCTGCAATTGACTCGAGTTAGTATTTGGCAAAGCTATTGCCTCTGATGGCAAAATAAGTTAGAGTTAACAAGAACGTGAGGAAGTGAATGAACGGACACTTTAACATACACAACTTTAATGTATGAAACTTCACAAACATTGGACTTCAAGATGTTGCAATAAGTACCAGACACCAATTTAAACAACCACCAACTTAATCATGAAATGTTTGCATCATGTTCTTTCATGATTCCAATAACTTGCAAATAATTCATATGCAGACTGATAATACAGACCAATCACAAATAAATAGCCAGACATTTTGTAAGATTTCATGCGAACAAGGCAACTAAGGCATACAATGTTTTCCTTCATTAAAAAATGGATTAAAGCACGCACTCAAAGTAGGAAATCCCACTTCAGGGAGTCTAGATGAAACTACTTACCTGCATATATGTCAGTTGATCATAACTCAAAGCCTTAGTCTTAACATTTGGATCTGGCCCATCCTGAAAATAAACTAACATATTCATCAAGTGTGTCTCATAAATCACAGATAAAAGCATAATATCTCCTCCAATCATGCCCATAATAAAAAAGCCTAAACTTTGTTGTAATGCATAGAAGCATAGAAAAGTAAATACCTGGGATACAAAGAGAGGATACTTTGAAGCAACAGAGCTTTGATATCTGTAGAAATGAATAATTAGGCCACAGCAGTCAAATGGACTATTTGTAAACACGCTATCAAACACAAAAACTTCTAAAAATATGACATACTTTAAAATAGAGTTAAGAGTCCTTTCCAAATAATCAGGACGATTGCATGCCATAACCACAACTGCTGCTACTGGCACCTAAAGAGTTCAGCAGAAGCGATTTTCAGAAAGAGCAGAAATCATGACTACTAAAAGCAAATTCTGAGAATTTTCTTATTTCAAACCTGAACTTTGTCAATAAGTCTTTCTAGACCTCTTCCTACATCATTAAGGAGAGAAGGGTAAGTGCCTTCAAATCATTTAATTGCAGCAACACAATAAAAAGTTCCTTATACAAATTAAAAACACAAACAAAAATAACTCACATGAACAGCATTTCATTAAACCTAAAAAGAGTCCCTTCTTTGTAGGGGTTGCTGGAGCTTAGACAATATCAGTGACATTTTACTTTAAGCGTAATCTTTTACGTTAAGTAGCCACTCAATGATAAAACTGATATGTCTTAGTGTACAAATCTATAGAGTAGTTATGAGGAAGTGACTAGAAGCAATTCACATGGCCCCAAAACCACAGAGGAATGAGATGAATGGAAAAGTGCTCATCGAAGGATTATACCTACATAGGGAAATTACACCCAAATATTTGAGGTAGAAATGAAATAAAATCTTACTCTACCAATTCATCTGAGTCTCAAAGCCATTTCTGTTTCCAATTATATATTTAAGGTCTCCAAAAGTTCCAGCACCATTATACTAGCACAAACACCATAGATGTTCCAAATATATAAAACATTAGATATATGAACAATTTGGGCATGACTAAATGTGAGCCATGGAAGCATATAAGAACTCCAATATACAACATAACATATTTCACAAGGGTTCCACTACGTCAGTTCCAAAATCTCAAGTATCTATCATCTAAAACCCAAACTGCCAAAAAAAGGACAGGTATCATGTATTACGTAAAGAAAGAGAAAGAAATTTAAATATACCAAAAAAAAAAATAATAAAGAACAGAAAAGAGACTTTAATTGTTGATAAGAACATACTTTCCAGAGCTTTAACAAGGGCCTTCAGCTGAGCACTTTCTTGGTCTTGACGATTCTTCTCATCTGAAAAGTAGCATAATCTTAGTGTTTGTCTTGAATAGAAATTCTCTGTGAGTTCCCAAATAGTAAAAGAAGAATAATTTCCATTGGCCTCCTGAGAGGAACAAACCTCTGTGTTTCCAATAACATCACAAAATCATGGCTTGATAAATTTTGCAATGTGTAAAAAGTTTTAAGCACCATCCATCAGATTTTAACTGACATTGCTAATGCAGAGTACAAAGCAATAAAAATAAAAGAACCGAATGTCAAATTTTCTGAAAATTGACACTGTTCTATCGCTACAAAGCACCAAATTACAGATCGAAGAGCATGTCAATCATGGGATTAAGAACTAGTCATCCGTCAATCATTTAAAATAAGCTACATCTAATGTTAAACACAATAACAAAAAGACGACACCTTCTAATGCCACAATCCTCCCTTGTTGCAAACTTATTTGATCAATTAATAACCGCATTTGATTTGTACAATGAGCCTCCGATTCAACCTGTAAAAAAAACACAAACATACACGCTGAAGTTGTTGAGGACAACCACTAGCGCAGAATTTCCAAAATCTAGCTCGGAAATGTTATCAGAGAGGGCGGGAAGGCAGCAAAAGCAATTTTGAGTAGCATGCAACCGGATCAAAAATATTTGCTCAAATTTGTAGCAATGTTAAGTACAAAAGTTTATCCATAAAATCAGCAGCTTATACACAAAATGAAGAAACAAACGTTGCATTGCCTATATCGAAGCTATCATTTCTTCTAAAAATTGAGATTCTTATCACATGAATTGTAGTTAAATTAATATAATCACAATCACGAAGAAATCAGAGACGTTGGACGGACTAAAGTAAACAACAACAAAAGAGAGAGAGAGAGAGAGAGAGAGAGAGAAACGTACTGCAGCAGCAATTCGATCTGCATACTCTGATTGTGTAGTAAAAAGTCGCACCTAAGACAAACAAAAAATAACAAGAAAGTGAAGGAAAATTAAGAAGTTAAAATCATAATATCGAAACAGAAATTGAAAAGAAGAATGAAGGATTAGCAGAAACAACACCTGGATGTATATGAAGGCAACCGCAGCAGCTAGGAGAAGAAAACGAATGTCGCAAATGGCGTTCGCCATTTTTTCTGTTATTGATTTTGTTTTCTTGTAACAACTTCGAAAGCTTCTTGTTTATGTTGTGTTGTTGGGCGATCTTTTTAAGAATTAATTTTTAAAATTTCTGACTTTTGCTCATACTATTCCACTCCAATCCAATGCTATTGTTGTTGAGTTGAGTTAATAATACTTATTAGTCAAGTCGACGGTCAGGGTCGTCTAATATTTTTAATTTCTTTTTTTTTTTAGACAAATTAATTGTAATATTTGTGCCTTTCTGCCAATCAAAATTATCCGGAGCCCGGGTCCCAACCTAGAGTATCTTGGGCTTGGATCCCAACCCTAAGCAAGACCAAAGATCGAACGTCGAGTATCTTGGGCCTGGATCCCAACCCTAAGCATCTTGGGCCTAGGACTTCACCTCAAGCAACCCAAGTCCCAATATCATGCGTCTCATGGCGCTAAGTTTAATTAGAATAAAAAGTCTGATAATCAAACTCAAACACATATATAGACTCATCTTCTATTTTTTAGGAATCCTACATAAGTAGGAATGTGATATTTGATTAGAGGGATAATATCAACTATTATCGGTATATTTTGACCTGATATCAAGTAAAAAATATATTTATAATTTTTATCAACTAGACTTCTAAAGTTTACTTTTTTTAATCAACTGTTAATTTTAACTCCCAAAAATATATATTTACTCCCACTATAATTTATTTCCTTAATTTTAACACAAAAAATAATAAATAAAAAATAAACAAATTATACTCCTATAATAAACAAATTTCTATTTTTTAGATTTTCAATTTTAAAAATTTTTTAAAATTAAGGAAAAAAATTTCATTATGGACAAATAGCTATTTTTAAGGATTAAAATTAACAGTCGATTAAAAAAAGTAAACCTTTGGAGTTTAGTTGATGAAAATGATAAACTTGCTTTTTGATTGAGATTATATCAAAATATAAGAATATTATTTAATATTATCTCTTTGATTAAGTGTAATTATTTATTTAAGAGAGACAAAATGTAAAATGTGGTGAATAATAATATTACAATTCAAAATCAAAGATAAGTAAGTTAGTTATTTAAATGATTAATTAAACAGTTATTTCTAAATAATATAGATATAATCTCTCTCTCTCTCTCTCTCTCTCTCTCTCGCTCTCTCTCTCTCTCTCTTTGTTTTGTCCCAGTTCCCAGCTGAAAATTCTGATCAGATGCCGTTTCACTCTCATTCCTTCTTTAACTGAAACTCGAAATCAAATTAATCGATGCGGGATCAATGGCCAAGCAACACGAAGCCAGTTCCTCTTCACAACGTCAACTTCGTCATCACCATCACCATCACCATCACCATCATCACATCAATGTACCAGGGGAAGACACCCCGCTTCTTGACGACCAAACCACTCCATTATCCTCCCAGCCCAAGACATTCGCTAACGTTTTCATTGCCGTCGTTGGTGCAGGCGTTTTGGGATTACCTTACGCTTTCAAGCGCACAGGATGGCTCCTGAGTCTTCTCGCTATATTCGCTGTGGCTGCATTGACGTACCACTCCATGATGCTGCTAGTGTACACGCGTCGCAAGCTGGAGTCCGGGAGCCACCATAATGGGTTCACCAGGATCAATTCTTTTGGCGACATGGGCTTCGCTGCATGTGGGTCTGTGGGCAGGTTTTCTGTTGATGTCATGATTTTTCTTTCCCAAGTTGGGTTTTGCATTGGGTATTTGATTTTCATTGCCCAAGCTTTGGTTAACATTTTCCATCAGACGACCATATTTGGGTTCTCAGCTAAGGCCTTTTTTATATGGAGTTGTTTTCCTTTCCAATTGGCCTTGAGTTCAATAGCAAAATTGACCCATTTGGCTCCTTTGAGTATTTTTGCTGATATTGTTGATTTGGGTGCAATGGCTGTGGTCATGGTTGAAGATGTGGTGGTCTATGTGGATGAAAAGCCACAAGTTGAGGCCTTCAAAGGGTTCTCTTTATTTTTCTATGGTATTGGTGTGGTTCTGTATACATTTGAAGGGGTTGGTATGATTTTGCCATTAGAAGCGGAGACCAAAGATAAGGAAAAATTTGGTATGACATTGGGTTGGAGTATGCTTATCATTAGTGTTCTGTATGCCGCGTTTGGTGCATTGGGTTATTTTGCTTTCGGTGAGGATACCAAGGACATCATAACTGCTAATTTGGGCCCCGGTTTTGTTACTCTTATTGTACAGTTGGGCCTCTGCATAAATCTGTTTTTCACCTTCCCTTTAATGTTGAACCCGGTTTATGAGATCGTGGAAAGGCGGTTCCGGGGTGGGGAGTACTGCCTCTGGTCGCGATGGTTGTTGGTGTTGGTGGCTTCTTTGGTGGCTTTGTTTGTTCCAAATTTTGCAGATTTCATGTCTTTGGTTGGGAGCAGTATATGTTGCGGATTGGCGTTTGTTTTGCCTGCTTTGTTCCACTTGCTGGTCTTCAAGGAAGAGTTAGGGTGGGAGCGGTGTTATACGGATGTAGGGATTGTTGTATTGGGAATTGTTCTTGGAATTTCTGGAACTTGGTTTGCCATACTGGAGATTTTGAATGAGAAGTGAATACATCAACCGTGAATTGCTTTTAAATATTCGATTAGTATGGTGTGCATCTTATTCTTGGGCAGTCCATGATGGTTGTGTTACTCTATTTGAATTAATATAATGCAATAACATGTGTTGCTGCTGCTTTACTGATGTGTGCTTTATTCCTGTTCTAAGACTCAAATCAAACTGAATGTATATATCACATAAAAGACCACAGAAACTCTAGTAAAGAATGTACCTGCATTGATTTCAAACTTATATACTTGAGAGAGGTCAAAAACTACCATGTGTCTGTCTATACAGCCAATTTCTTACAATCATTTACCTAACATAAAATTTTATCTGATTACTATATTATTCTAGTAGTATTTTATAGCATATTATGGGTTAGTGGATGATAAAAAATAAAATCTACAATACAATAAATGTATGTACATCCACTTACTTGTGGGATATCATTTTTGTTTGTGTCCCATGGTTGGATATATACATATAATAAAAGAAATTTGACGGATACACAATATGCACAATAGAAAAAGAATATGTATCACAATAAAGAGATTAGACGGATGAACAATAGAAAAAATTTGACAGATACACAATGTACATAATAGAAAGAGAATCTATACCACACAATCGACACAATAGAAAGAGAATCTATTTTACAAAACCATGTACCGTTAAATGTGTTTTACAACCGAGGGAATGTAGAAGCATCCATTATAGAGTGAATTTATCCTGTGATCAAGAAGGTCCATCGCCTAAGATGGCGGCCTGCATTGCAGTTTGGGGTGGTGGATAGACCAATTTTAGCCCGTAAGGTAGCCACAACCGACACAGCTGAAGTCAGGCAGAGAGAGAGAGAGGTTAGATTAGAATTGGAGAAAGAAACCTAGATAGTTTTGTCCGGATCCGGTGACTTAATAGTGACAAAATAAGTTGGCATTTGGCCTCATACTAGTCAAATTCAATGCCCTTTCAATTTCATGCAATTACAATGTGACGCATGGTACCAGGTGGTCCATCTATAGATGTGTAATATGTGCCACGTGGTTAATTTATATATATTTTTTTGAGCTTCACATAAATTCCCTCCATGGCCAGTCATGAGGAAAGTGAAGGGTGGGCATTTGCATTATGATTGAAAGTGCAAAAAGTTATGGGTAGTAGCATGCCTGACGTTGGGCCATGAACACATATATTTCCATGTTTAACTCACCAAATGCTGATCAAAATCAAATCATCTAAATCCTTTTTAAAAATAAAAAAAAATAACAAGTCAACCAATGAGAAGTAATAAATCAATTATAGAATAATTGTTGTACATATAACCATTTTGTTATGAAACACATGCACTTCATGCATATCGATATCGATAATTTTTTCTTAACAACTTACTAACATGTTACATGGTTAGATGTATTCTACTCTGTTTTTTTTTTTTTTTTTTTTTTGTGGGNTATTTATTCTACTCTGTTTTTTTTTTTTTTTTTTTTTTGTGGAGTCGGGTGTGGTAAGCGGTACAATGCTCCAGCAGGGCTGACCGCAAAGTCAGGCAAATTGAACTCTTCATAAATATTGATGATATGTGGTGGGTAAGTCTTGGGGCCAACTTCAACTTCTGTCTCCCCGAACTTCACTTTCGCTGCGTGAAGACCATAAATATTTGATCTATATCCCAAATGTACATAAATTTGAAGAATCGATGGATACATTACATGTGCTAGGTAATTCAATTTCACTTGGCAGAGAGCAGACATTACCTCATACTAGATTTTGGTCAATCTCGGAAATTAATAATCAAAAGTCAACCCTACATGTATTTTGTTTGTTAGATGGAAAGTTGAATCACATTAACTAGGATTTCAATGAATGATTATCAATGATTTCAAGACAATGTTTCCAGCTCAGCTTACACAAATATCTCTCACACAAATATTTATATGTACTGGGCATTTACTCTGGGTAAAATCTCTTACCAACTGTTAGGCAAGTTTTAGCTAATTTTCCCAACTAACTCATACCAAAGTTGGCACTTTGACTGTATCCCGGTAGGGACCTCCACTATCTTGGTTCAAAACCTTTATAATACAAAGTTCAGACTATTGAGTCTAATTTAGCTCCACTCTGAAAACAATAAGCATAAGAAGAGGTACTGATTCAAAATTTATCAATATTCTAATTATTTTAGAGTAATGTTATAAGTATAAAGTCTTATAATTATTTTAGAGTAATGTTATAGGTATAAAATCTTATCTCAACTTTGTATCCCAACTAGTATGGTATCCTATAAATGATAAAGTGAATATATAAAAGTCAAAACAATAAATAATGATAAATTCATAATCTCTTATTAATAGCACGATATAGTAACATGATGTCATATCACAGTTGAGATGAGATAGATAAATGTTAGTCAAATATTACAAAGTAAAGCTACGTTATCACAATTAATCTAAATCAAATGTTTCATGACCCAACTTGAATTGGTTATCTATTGATGTCAAAAGCCCCAAAAGTCTTAACAAAGTTAGAAACAACAATAGTTTAATGTAAAGAAAAAGATGAATAAAAAGCATTGGGGAAGGTAACCAAGGGAAGGGAGGGAGTAATAGGTGGCTAAAAAAACAAAAAGGTTAAAAAGAAAAGGGTTATTCCTGTCAAATTGAAACCCCCCATGCACTAAAGTGGATTCCCAGTTTTCCATAACAAACAGAAAGTGTGCCCACACATTGCAGCTGTCTCCAGCCCATTTCCCTCCCATCCCCTCACCCCTCGCACCTTTATATACCACCACCCACATCAACTCGCCACCACCGCCACCACCACTACCACCACAATGTCACTCCCACCCCTCTCTTTTGCATTTATTTTTCTTCTGCTTTCCAGCTATGCAGCTTCTGCAGCAGAACAAACACAGACTCTAACCACAAAATCCATAGATTACATCAACCCAAAACTCCCTCCAAGAACCCTCTCTTCATCAAAAAAGTTTGAAGGCTCATCAAACTTAGTCAACCTCCGCTACCACATGGGTCCAGTTCTCTCTTCTTCACCGATAAATATTTACTTAATCTGGTATGGCAAGTGGGCTGCAACCCAGAAGCTACTAATTAAAGACTTCATCCTCTCCATCTCCACCTCCTCCACCGCCCGCAAGGCCTCCGCCAGCCCCTACCCCTCCGTCTCGGAGTGGTGGCGCACCGTCTCTCTCTACACTGATCAGACTGGTGCCAACGTGTCCAGAACCATTTTAATTGCTGGTGAGTATGCAGACCATGCATACTCCCATGGAAACCAGCTCACCCGTTTGTCCGTCCAGCAAGTCATCGGAACCGCCGTCAAGTCAGCGCCTTTCCCCGTCGACCACAAGAACGGAATCTACCTTATACTGACTGCACCAGATGTGACAATGCAAGATTTCTGTCGAGCCGTGTGTGGATTCCACTACTTCACGTTTCCATCCATGGTGGGATACACATTACCGTATGCATGGATCGGAAACTCAGCAAAACAGTGCCCGGAAGTCTGTGCATACCCGTTTGCGGTGCCTGGATACATGGCGGGAGGAGGGCCAGGGGCGCTGAAGCCTCCGAATGGCGATGTGGGTGTTGATGGGATGATAAGTGTGATAGCTCATGAGCTTGCGGAGCTGTCAACCAATCCTTTGGTGAATGCATGGTATGCCGGGGAGGATCCGACGGCGCCGACGGAGATAGGGGACTTGTGTGAAGGTTTGTACGGGACAGGCGGTGGCGGCGGGTACATAGGACAGGTTATGAAGGACAGGCAAGGAAGGACTTTTAATATGAATGGAAGGAGAGGGAGGAAGTTCTTGGTGCAGTGGATATGGAGTCCTGTATTGAAAGCATGTGCTGGTCCAAATGCTCTTGACTGACCTTCAAACAACGAACTTGAAAGATTTGAGTTTTGGAATTGTGGGTAGGTGTGGTGGTGGTGGTATGGAGTTTTTATTTTTATTTTTATGGTTAATTAGTACTATATTTTAGATGTATAAAAAGAGGTTCTTTTCATAGTGTTTACTTATAATCTATTCATATTTATGATAGATTTTTCATACTAAGAATTTTCAATTTAATTTATCTCATGTCTGCTTTTAAAAAGTCGATAGATCAAAACTCTGCATAATCTGGGCTATTTGCAGCTTTGTGTTGATATTCTTTTGGTTCTCACTGGAAAATGGTTATCAGCTTGGATCCAGATTTAACTATAACTTCGCTCAAGAATTGAATTCTGAAAAACCAAACCAAGCGCGTAAAATTTGGTAGCAAATACGAAAGAGTGCTAAATGCCGGCAGCAGCTTGATCCGGGCCTGCATCACTGAGCCCTTCGAAGTTGGAGAAGTTTTGGATTTTTCAACTCCCTTTTCCAGGTCATTTCTGATCAGATCAATCTATGAAGTTAACATCAGTTGTGGGTTATGCAGCTGCAACTTGTCTGATGCAATTTAATGAAAACTGCCAGCAACATGACTTTGACGAGAAACAACAGCAATCAAATTGCTCTTTTATCTTTCGAGTTTGCAAGTTAAGCTGTGTCATGAGAGGTTCACTAAGATTTTTAGACATAAACAAAACATAGTGATACTAACTTACTTTGTTACCAGTTCCATAGATTCATGGTCATCATCATTGTCTGAAAAAGCAGTATTTCTGTTTAAAGGGTCAGCTGTGCCTGTTTCTATAATTCAAAATCGTGATTGTTAAGTTGTATTTGATCAAAAAAGTTTAAGCTCTCGTTAACAGATTCAATATTAATATTTTAGTTGATATTATTTTTTTATAATTAAGTTTAGAAGCTTAATCTTCCCATAATCATACAAAGACAAAATTAAAATAAGAGGAAAAAGATTACCACAAATAGCAGTCCCTTCCACATTCACATGATAATCATCTGTTCTGCTTATGCTGGTAAGGCTCTCTTGGCTTGTTTTTCAAAAAATTTAATTGAAAATTATGATGGAACAAGGCCAAACAAACATATCCTTTGTCCTTGATGAGCGGCAGACTTGAGACTTTGAGAGGTCACTGCAAACACTTTAATTGAACATTTGTGATCCACAGCTAATATTGGGACCCATCAATATATAGAAGTTTAATTATTATTATGACTTGTGAGCCCTGCTCTCATCTTTCAGGCCATGCCATTGCCATATTCTAGCGGTGGCCCAAGTGGCTGAAAAGGGTTTTGTATTGTGCCTTGGTTGGAGTGTAGCAACTACCAAATGGTTGCAACTTGCAAGCAGGTTAAAGGTTCCAGAATACCAACCACCAGCATGCTTATAGATGATTTGAAAGTCTAAGATACTTCCGATGTAATCTTACAAGTGAATTCTAATTTTTTGATGACTTAATATCTTATGATATTGATATAAAGGATATATCCTAGATTTTAATTGGACTGACAAATATAGAACATGCAGCACTTGTTTTATCTTCTTTGTTGATCAGAAAAAGATGACAATGATCTGTCATTGACAAACTGATGTTATTGTTAGTACAATTTATCGTGCTTTTCACTGTATCTAGGGAGAAACTTTTACTTTGTTAATCTTCTGGGAAATTGGCATCTTTTTCTCTTAATAGCACTGTTCTGCTACTGACATAAAAGTTCATTGAATTGTATCAAATTCGTAATTCAAATTCTTTAAAGTTGCAGTTGAGCAGTTGAGAGAAGACAACAGTTCACATATAATTCAATTTTCCCATGAATCATGCTTCATTTTAACGCTTTTTCTTACATGGAAATGAAAAAGGAAAGGGAAAAAGTTAATTAATGAAAGAAGAAGGGGAAAATATATCAATAGCTTGAGGCCACAGTACCAATAAGAGGACCCACTTAGGGGCACACCACCAAGAGAATGTCCCAATCTGTGAGTTGGAGATCCACATGCACTCTCAACCGCCCCATTGAAGAAGTAATCCTTTCCTCACCAGCTTCATTTCAACAACCACAATGGACAGATCTGATTATGAGTCCATTTGGATTATTATAATCCAACAGGAAAGCACCTGCTGCAGTTCACATATGGGGATTATGTAACCATTTTAGTATCCTGGAGATGCCTTGTATTGCATTAGAAAAACAATTAATGCTTTTCTCAGGCTGAAAGGCCAAATTATTATGCAAAGGAGAACATGAAAATGTGAAAGTAGTAATAAGCAGCAGTAAAAAGGTACAGAACTGGGTTGGTCTTACCTTGAAAAAAGGAAAGTAAACATGTTTTTGCATTAAAAAACTAGTAACATGCAGAAACAGCAGTGAAGAGAGTCGTCAGATTGTAATAAAAGAAATTTACAAAACACCGGAGAATCTCACATCACTTTCTTTTGTGTCAACAAAAATCGGGCCAAGTAATTCAACGATTTCTGCTTGGTTGATCTTTTCTAACTACTAAACTGCAGGACCCGTGGTCTAAAATTTTCAGTAGAAATCGTCATATCAAAAGAGTTAAACCTTGCACTGCAGTCC